>JAIUJO010000238.1:272500-285000 GCA_023846275.1 Vanilla planifolia | reverse complement strand
GGAAGTAGATCAAAAGGAGTAGAAAGAAGCAGACGAATATGCAAAAAAAGCAGAAGAATAAGAAGAGGAAGAAGTGGAAAAATAGGAAGAAGAAGAAGATGATGACGATGAGGAAGTACAAGAAGAAGAAGAAGAAGAAGAATAAGAAGAAGAAGAAGAGGATGAGGAAGAGGAGGAAGAAATAGACGAGAAAGAACAAGTTGGAAAAAGAAGAAAAAGAACAAGAAGAAGAAGAGGAATAATTATAATAATAATAAGAACAAGAAAAAGAAGGAGAAGCAGAAGAAGAAGAAGAAGAAGAAGAGGAAGAAGAAGAAGAGGAAGAAGAAGAAGAGGAAGAAGAAGGAGAAGAAGAAGGAGAAAAAGTAGAAAAGAAAGAATGAAGAAGAAAGAAAAAAGACGAAAAAAGAAAGAAGAACGAAGAATGAAGAAAGAAAAAGGAAAAATGAAGGAGCAAGGAAGAAGCTAGAATGAAAAAAGAAGAAAGAAGAAGAATAAAGAAAATAGAAAGAAGAAAGAAGAAAGAAGAAAGAAGAAAGAAGAAAAAAGAAGAAGAAGAAGAAGAAGAAGAAGGAGAAAGAGAAGAAGGAGGACATGGAGAAAGAGTGAGGGAAGGAGAAGGAGAAGGAGAAGAGGAAGCAGAAGGGGATGGTGAAGGAAAAAAAGGTGGAGAAGTAGAGGAAGAAAGACAAGAAAAAGGAGAAGGAGAAGAAGAAGGAGAAGGAGAGGAAGAAGAAGAAGAAGAAGATCAAGAAGAGGATGAAGAAGAACAAGAAAAGAAGAAAAAGGAGAAGAAGAAGAAGAAGAGGATGAAGGAGAAGAAGAAGAAGGGAAGAAGAAGAAGAAGAAGAAGAAGAAGTAGTAGAAGAAGAAGAAGTAGAAGAAGAAGAACAATAAGAAGAAGAAGAACAGAAAGAAGAAAATGATGATGAAAAAGAAGAAGAAGATGCAAAAGATGAAAAAGAAGAAGAAGTTGAAGAAGAAGAATAATAAGAAGAAAAGAAAATGAGGAAGAAGATGAAGAAGATGATGATGAAGAGGAAGAAGAAGAAGAACAAGAAGAAGAAGAAAGGAAGATGAGGAAGAATAGGATGAAGAAGAAGATGAGGAGGAGGAGGAGAAAGATGAAAAAGAAGAGGAGAAAGAAGAAGAAGAAGAGGAAGAAGTAGAGGAAGAAGAAGAAGAAGAGGGAGAAGAGATGGATTCGTGATTATGGATTAAGGGTTAGGGATTAGGGATATGGATTACGGATTAAGGAAGCAGGGATTAGAGATTAAGGATGTGGGATTAAGGATTAGGGATAAAGGAATAGGGATTTAAGATTAAGGGATTGGGATTAGGATTAGAAAAGGGATTATGATTTATGGATTAGCGATCAAGGATTAGGTATTAGGGATTAAAGATTAGGAATTATTGATTATAGATTAGGGATTAGTTATTAGTGATGAAGCATTCGGGTTTAAGGTGTAGAGTTTTGCAATTAGAGTCTAGGGAATAAAGATTAGGGATTAAAGATTAAGGATAGATTAGAGATTAAAGATTAGAAATTAGGGGTTAGGGAGAAGGAAGAAGGAAGAAGAAAGAAAGAAGAAGAAGATAAAGGAAGAAAGAATAAGGAATAAAGAAGAAGAAGAAAAGGAGGAAAATGAAGAGGAAAAAAAAGAGAAGAAGAAGAAAAAGAAGAAGAATAGAAAGAATAAAGAAGAAAGAAGAAGAAGAAAGAAGGAAGAAGGTAAAAGGAAGAAGGAAGGAGGAAGGAAGAAGGATGAAGAAAGAATAAAGAAGAAAGGAGAAAGTAGATAGAAGAGAGAATAATGAAGATAGAAGGAAGAAGAAGAAGAAGGAGAAGGAAAAGGAGACAGAGGACGAGAAGAAGGTGGAGGTAAAGGAGGTGGAGGAAGAAGAAGAAGAATAAGAAGAGGAATAAGATGAAGAAGAAGAAGAGGAAGAAGAAAAAGATAAGAAAGAAGGAGAAGAAGAAGTGCAAGAAGAAGAAGAAGTGGAAGAAGAAGAGGAAGAAGATGACGAAGTGGAAGAAGAATAATAGGATAAAGGGTCAATTGAAGAGGAAGAAAAAGAGGAAAAGGAAGATGAAAAAGAAAAGGAAGAAGAAGAAGAATAATAAGAAGGAGAAGAAAATGAAGAAGAAGAAGAAGAAGAATAAAAAGAACAAGAAAAAGAAGAGGAAGAAGAACAAGAACAAGAACAAGAAGAAGAAGATCATTTAGAAGAAGAAAAGAAGAAGAAGAAGAAGAAGAAGAAGGGGAAGAAGAAGAAGAAGAAGAAGAAGAAGAAGGGGAAGAAGATGAAGAAGGGGAAGAAGAAGAGGAAGTAGAAGAAAAAGAATAGGAAGATAAAGATGTAAAAGGAAAAGAAGAAAAAGAAGGAGAAGAGAAAAAGGTGGAGGAAGAAGTAGAAGAAGTAGAGGAAGAAGAAGAAGAAGAAGAAGAAGAAGAAGAAGAAGAGAAAGAAGAGGAGGAGGAACAAGAAGAAGAAGAAAAGGAAGAAGATGAAGTTGTAGTAGAAGAAGAGGAAGATGAATATGTAGTAGAAGAAGAGGAAGATGAATATGTAGTAGAAGAACAGGAAGATGAAGAAAAAGAGAGAGAAGAAGAAGATGAAGAAGAAGAACACGAAGAAGAAGAAGAAGTGGAAGAAGAAGGGGAAATGAAGGAAGTGGGAGGGGAAGCAGAAGAAGAAGAAGAAAACAAAGAAGAAGAAGAAGAGTTAGATGAAGAGAAGTAAAAAGAAGCAGAAGAACAGGAAGAAGAAGTAGAAGAATAAGAATAGGAAGAAATGGAAGAAGAGGAAGAAGAAGATGAGAAAGAAGAAGAAGAGGAAGAACAAGAAAAAGAAGAGCAACCAGAAGAAGGGGAAGAAGAATAAAAAGAAGAACAAGAGGATGAGGGAGAAGAGGAAGAAACAGAAGAAGAAGAGGAAGAAGCAAAAGGAATAGAAGAAGAAGAAGAAATAGAAGAAGAAGAAGAAAAAGATGAAGGAGAAGAAGAAAAAGAGGGAAAGGAAGAATAAGAAAAATAAGAAGAAAAAGAATAATAATAATAGCAATAATAAAAATAAGGAGAAGTAGAAGTAGAAGAAGAAGAAGAGGAAGGAGGAGAAGAAGAAGAAGGAGAAGAAGAAGAAGAAGAGCAAGAATAGGAAGAAGAAGAGTAAGAAAAATGAAGAAAGAAGAAGGAATAAGGGAGGAGGATAGAAGAAGTAGGAAGGAAGAAAGAAGAAGAAAGAAGAATAAAGAAAGTAGAAAGAAGAATGTAGAAAGAAGAAGAAGAAGATGAAGAAGAAGAAAGAGAAGGAGAAGGAGGACATGGAGAAGGAGTGGGAAAAGGAGAAAGAGAAGGAGAGTGAGAAGGAGAAGGAGATGGAGAAAGAAAAAAAGATGGAGAATGAGAATGAAAAGGAAAACTAGAAGGAAAAGGAGAAAGAAAAGGAGAAGAAAGAGGAGTAGGAGAAGGAGAAGAAGAAGAAGAAGTAGAAGAAGAAGAAGAAGAAGAAGAACTTGAAGAAGAAGAAGAATAAAAAATAGAAGAAGAAGTAGTGGAAGAAAAAGAACAAGAACAAGAAGAAGAAGAGGAAGAATAAGAGGATGAAGAAGAACAATAAAAGGAGAAAAAGTAGAAAATGTAGAATTAGAAGAAGGGGAAGAAGAGGAAGAAGTGGTAGTAAAAGAAGATGATGTAAAAGAATAAGAAGAAGAAGAAAAGAAGAAGAGGTCTAAGAAGAAGAAAAGGAAAAAGAAAAAAAAGAAAAAGAAGAAGAAGAGGAAGAAGAAGAAGCAGAAGAAGAAGATTAAGAAGAAGAAGAAGAAGAATATGAAGAGGAAGAAGAACAAGAATAAGAAGAAGCAGAGGAAGATGACAAAGAAGAGGATGAAGAAAAGAAGAAGATGAGGAGGAAGAATAAGAAGAACATGAGGAAGAGGAAGAAGAAGAAGAGTAGAAAGATGTAGATGAAGAAGAAGAAGAAGAGCGAGAAGAGATGGATTAAGGATTACGGATTAGGGGTTAGGGATTAGGGATGAAGGATAAATGAGGTGGGGATTAGGTGTCAGGGATTACGGATAAAGGATTAGAGATTAGAGTTTAGAGATTAGGGATGCAGGACTTTGCTTTACAGATAAGAGAATAGAGATTAGAGATTAAGGGATTAGGGTTCATATTGGACAAGAGATTATGGTTTAAAGATCAATGATTAAGGATTAGATTTTAGGGACTAAAGATTATGAATTATTTATAATAGATTTGGGATTAGTTATTAGGGATGAAGGATTAAAGTTTAGGGAATAGAGTTTTGCGATTAGAGGCTATGGATTAAAGATTAGGGATTAAAGATTAAGGATAGATTAAGGATTAAGGATTAGTGATTAGGGATTAGGGAGATGAAAGAAGGAAGAAGAAAGATAGAAGAAGAAGATGGAGGAAGAAAGAATAAGAAAGAAGAAGAAGAAGAGGAGAAAGAAGAAGGGGATAAAGAGGAAAGAGAAGAAGAAGAATAGGAAGAAAAAGAGAAAGAATAAAGAAGAAAGAAGGAAAAAGAAGAAAGAAGAAAGAAGGAAGAAGGAGGAAGGAAGAAGGAAGAAGGAAGAAGGAAGAAAGAAGAATAAAGAAAAAAGAAGACAATAGAGAGAAGAAAGAAGAAAGAAGAAAGAAGGAAGAAGAAGAAGAAGTGGAAGAAGAAGAAGAAGGAGAAGGAAAAGGAGATGGATGACAAGGAGAAGGTGGAGGACAAGGTAAAGAAGAAGGAGAAGAAGAACGACATGGGGAAGGTGAAAGAGTTGAAGAAGGAGAATGAGAAGAAGTATAAGAAGATAAAGAAGAAGAAGTAGTAGTAGAAGTACAATAAGAAGAAATAAAAGAAGAAGAAGAAGATGATGATGAAGAAGAAAAGGAAGAAGATGATGATGATGATGAAGAAGAAAAAGAACAAAACGAATAAGAAGAGGAAAAAGAAGAAGAAGAAGAAAAGAAGATGTAGAAGAAGAAGAAGAAGAAGAGGAAGAAGATGAAGATAAAGAAGAGGAGAAAGAAGAAGAAGATGATGAAGATCAAGAAGTAGTAGAAGAAGAGGAAGCAGAAGACAAAGAGTAAGTGTAAAAAAGAAGGAAGAATGAAGAAGGAAGAAGGAAGGAGGAAGAAGAAAGAAGAAAGAAGAAAGAAGAAAGTAGAAAGAAGAAAGAAGAAAGAAGGAAGAAGGAAGAAGAAAGAAGGAAGAAGAGGAAGAAGAAGAAGAAAAAGAGTAGAAGGAAAAGGAGAAGGACGACGAGGAGAAGGGGCAGAAGGTGAAGGAGAAGGAGAAGGAGAAGAAGAAGGTGAAGGAGATGGAGAAGGAGAAAGAGAAGGAAATGGAGGAGTAGGAGACAAAGGAGTAGGAAAAGGAGAACGAGAAGGAGAAAGAAAAGGAGAAGGGAAAGGAGAAGAAGAAAGAGAATAGGAAGAAGAAGAAGTAATAGTAATAGAAGAAGAAGAATAAGAAGAAGAAGAAATAGAAGAAGAAGAAGAAGAAGAAGAAGAATAAGAGGGAGAAGAAGAGGAAGAAGAAGAATAAGAAAAGAGGAAGAAGAAGAAGAAATAGAAGAGTAGGAAGAAGAGGAGGAGGAAGAAGAAGAAAAAGAAGAAGAAGAAGAAGAAGAAGACGAAGAAGAAGAAGAAGATGAAGAAAAAGAATAAGAAAAGGAAGAAGAAGAAGAAGAAGAAGGGGATGATAGAGGAGAAGAAGAAAAGAAAGAAGAAGTAAAAGAAGAAGAGGAAGAGGAAGATAAGGAAGAAGAGGAGGAAGAAGAAGAAAATAAGGAAGAAGAAGAAGAATGGGAAGAAGAAAAACAAGATGAAGAAGAGGAAGAAGAAGAAGAAGAAGAAGAAGAGGATGAAGAGATGGATTATGGATTTAGGGTTTGGGATTATGGATTATGGATTAAGGAGGAAGTGATTAGTGATTACGAAATACAAATTACAGATTAGGGAGGTAGGGATTGAGGATTAGAGAGGTATTAAGGATTAGTGATTAGGGTTTAGAGAGGAAGGGATTAGGTATTAGGCATTAGGGATTATTGTTTAGAAATTAAGAATTATGGATTAATGAGTAGGCATCAGGGAATAAGTAATAAGAATTAGGGATTAAGGATTAAGTATTAGGGATTAAAGATTTGAGATGGAGTAATTAATGATTCATGATTAGGGATTTGGGATTAAAAATTAAGGGATTAATTATTAAGGATTAAGGATTTAAGAATAGGAATTAAGGATTCAAGATAAGTGAGTAGAGATTTAAGATTTAGGATTAAGTATTACAGATTAAGGATCATGATTAAGATTAGGAATTAAGGATCATAGATTGAGGACTAAGGATTAATAATTAGGTATTATGGATTAGGGTTTAGAGATTAAAGAATAAAGATTAGGGATTAAGGATTAGAGATTAGAGATTAGAGATTAAAGATTATAGATTATAGATTAGGGATTAAAGATTAGGAATTAGGTGTTAGGGATTAGGGTTTAAATATTAGGAAATAGGGATTAGAAATAAAGGGTTAAGGATTAGGAAATAAGAAAGGATTGGGGATTAAGGATTAAGGATTACGGATTGAGGAACATGGAGAAGGAAGAAGGATGAAGAAAGAAGAAGGAAGAACTTATAAGGAAGAAGAAGAAGAGGAGGAAGAAGAAGAGGAAAAAGAAGAAGAAAAGGAAGACAAAGAAAAATAAAGAAGAAAGAAGAAAGAAGAACAAAGAAAGAAGAAGAAAGAAAGAAGGAAGAAGGAAAGTGGATGGAAGAAGTAGGAAGAAAGAAGGATGAAGAAAGAAGAAACAAGAAAGAAGAATGAAGAAGAAGAAGAAGGTGGAGGAGGAGAAGGAGAAGAAAAAGCAGAAGCAGATAGAGAAGGTGATGGAGAAGGAGAAGGAGAATGAGTAAGATAAGGAGGAGAAGGAGGAGAAGGTGAAGGAGAAGAAGAAGAAGAATAAGAAGATGATGAAGAGGAAGAAGAAGAAGGAGAGGAAGAAGAAGAGGAAGAAGAAGAACAAAAAAAGAAGAAACAGAAAAAGAAGAAGAGGAAAAGGAAGAAGCAGAAGAGGAAGAAGTAGAAGAAGAAGAAGAACAAGAACAAGAACAAGAACAACAACAACAAGCAAAAGTAGTAGAAGAAGAAGAGAAAGCAGAAGAAGAAGAAGAAGAAGATGAAGCAGAAGAAGAAGAAGGACAAGAAGAACCAGAAGGAGAACTGAAAGATGAGGAAGAAGAGGAACTAGTTTAAGGATTATGGATTAAGGAATAGTGATTAGAGATTAGAGATTAGAGATTATTGATTATGGATTATGGATTAAAGATTATTGATTAGGAATTAGGGATTAATAAATAAAGTTTAAGAATAAGAGATTAAGGATCAGAGATTATAGATTATGGATGGATCAGAGATTAGGAATTATGGATTAGGGAATAAAGATTAGGGATCAGTGATTAGGGATTACAAATTTATGGATAAGAGATTAGGGACGGAGGGATTAAGGAGTTGGGATTAGGGAATATGGATTAAGGATTATGAAGAAGGATAAGAAGAAGAAGTGAAAAAGGAAGAAGAAAAAGAAGAAGAACAAGGGGAGAAGAAGAAGAACAAGAACAAGAAGTTGAATAAGAAGAAGAAGAAGACGAAGGAGAAGAGGAAGAAGAAGGAGAAGAAGAAAAAGAGGAAGAAGAAGAAGAAGAAGAAGAAGGAGAAGAAGAAGAAGAAGAATGATAAAAAGAAGAAGAGGAGGGAGAAGAAGAAGTAGATTGAGAAAGAGAAGATTAAGAAGAAGAAGAAGAAGAACATGATGAAGAAGTTCAAGAAGAAGAAGTGGAAGATGAAGAAGAAAAATAAGAAGAACAAAAAGAAGAGAGGAAGAAGATGAAGAAGAAGAAGAAGAAGAAGAAGTAGAAGAAGAAATAAAAGAAGAAGAAGAAGAAGAAGAAGAATGAGAAGAAGTAGAAGAAGAAAATGAAGAAATAAAAATGGAAGAAGAAGAAAAAAGAGGAGAAAAAGAAGAAGAACAACAACAACAACGAGAACACGAACAAGTAGAAGAAGAGGAAGAAGAGGAAAAAGATCAAGAGGAAGAAGAAAAGAAGTAGAAGAAGAAGAAGAAGAGGAAGAAGAAGAAGAAGAAAAAAAGTGGAAGAAGAAGAAGAAGTGGAAAAGAAAGTAGAAGAAGAAGAAGAAGAAGAAGAAGAAGAGGAAGACAAGGAAGAAGATGAAGAAGAAGAGTAGGAGGAAGAAGAAGAAGAAGAAGAAGTCAAAATGAAAGAAGAATAAGAAGAGGAAAAAGAGACAGATAAGGGATCAGGGGTTAAGGATTAGGAATTAAGAATTAAGAATTAGGAATTATGGAATGAAGGATTAAGGATTAGGCATCATGGAATATGGATTAAAGATTAATGAGGGATGTATTTGGAATTAAGAATTAGGGATTTATGAGTTAGTAACAAGAGGTAAGATTTGGAAATTAGGGATTAGGTGTTAAGAGTTTAGGAATTAAAGAGGGAGAGATTTAGCATTAAGGATTAGGGAATATAGATTATGTATTAAGGAGGGAGGGATTGAGGATTAGAGATTAGGTATTAAGGTTTATGGATTAGAGATCTGAGTGAGAAGGATTAGATATTAGGCATTATAGATTTGGGATTAGGGATTAAAGATTAAAGATTAAAGATTATGGATTAGCAATTAGGAATTAGAGTCTAAGAATTAAGGATTATGGATTAGAAAGTAGGGATTGGGGATTAAGAAGAAGGGGACGAAGAAGAAGTGGAAGAAAGAAGAAGGAAGAAGTAGAAGAAGAGGAAGAAGAAAAGGATTAAGGGTTAAGAATTAGGGATTAAGGACTAAGAATAGAGGGATATGGGATTTAAGTGTTAGGAATTAAGGGTTAGGAATTAGGGATTATTGATTAAGGATTAAAAATTAGGGATTAAGGTTTATTAGTAAGGGATTAGGGATAAAGGATTAAGGGTAGGGATTAAAAAATAGGTAATAAGGATAAGGGATTAATGATTAGGGATTAGAGATGAGGGTTAAGGATTAGGGGTGAATGGATCAATGATTAGGGATTAAGGATTAAGAATTAATGATAAAGGGATTAAACTTTAAGGATTAGAGATTAGGTTTTAGGATTTAGGATTATAGATTAGGGAATAAGAATTAGGGATTAAAGATTACTGATTATGGATTAGGGATTCAGGATTATATATAAGTGAATAAGGATTAAAGACTAGAAATTAAGTTATTAAGATTAAGGTTAAGGATTAGGGATAAGGGATTAGGCCTTAAGGATTAGGGATTTAGGATTAAGGATAATGGATTAGAGATTATGGATTATGGAATGTGGAATATAGATTAGGGATTAGAGATTAGGGATCAGTATTAGGGATTAGGGTTTAAGGATTAGGGATTAGGGTTTAGAGATTAGAAATTAGGGATTCAAGAATATGGATTATAGATTAAGGATTAGAGATTAAGTATTAGAGATTCAGGCTTAGGGTTTAGAGATTAAGGATTAAAGATTAGGAATTAAGGATTAGAGATTATGGATTGAGGATGGATTAGGAATTAGGGATTAGTGATTAGGTAATAGGGATTAGAGATTAGTGATTAAGGAGGCACGACTTAGGGATTACAAAGTTAGGGATGAGAGATTTGGGAGGGAGGGATTAAGTAGTAAGGATGAGGAAATAAGGATTAACAATTACGAAGAAGAAGTAGAAGAAACAGAAGAGGAGGAAGAAGAAGAAGAAGAAGAAGAAGAAGGCAATGAAAAAGAAGAAGAAAAAGAAGAGGAAGATGTAGAAGAAGAAGAAGAAGAGGAAGATGAAGAAGAATAGGAAGAAGAAGTAGAAGAAGAAAATAAGAAAGGAGAAGAAGAAGATGAAGTAGAAGAAGAAGAAAAAAAAGAAGAAGAAGTGGAAGGAGAAGAAGAAGAAGTGTAAGAAGAAGAAGAAAAAGAAGAAAGAGAAGGACAAAACTGAGAAGAGTAACAACAAGAAGAAGAAGAAGAAAAAGAAGAAGTTGAGGAAAAAGAAGAAGAACAAGAACAAGAAGAAGAATAGGAAGAAGAAAAAGAAGAAAAAGAAGATGATGAAGAGGAAGAATGAGAAGGAGAAGAGTAAGAGGAGGAACAAGAAGATGAAGGTTATGAAGTTGAAGGAGAGCAAGAAGAAGAAGAAGAAGAAGAGGAGGATGATGAGGAAAAAGAAGAAGAAGAGGAAGATGATGAAGAAAAAGAAGAAGAAGAAAATGAAGAGACTAAGAAAAAGATGAAGAAGAAGAAGAAGATGATGAGGAGGAAGAAGAAGAAATAAAAGAAGAAGAAGGAGGAGAAGAAGAAGGAGGAGGAGGAGGAGGAGGAGAAGAAGAAGAAGAAGAAGAAGAAGAAATAGAAGGGGAAGAAGAAGGAGAAGAAGAAGAAGAAGAAGCAGAAGAAAAAGACAAAAAAAAAGGAAGAAGAAGAGGAAGAAGAAGAATAAGAAAAGAAAAAGGAGAAAAAGAAGAAGAAGAAAAAGATGTAGAAGAGGAAGAAGAAGAGGAAGAAGAAGAGGAATTAGTAGAACAAGAAAAGAAGGAGAAAAAGAAGAAAGGGAAGAAGAAGTGGAAGAAGAAGTAGAAGAACAAGAAGAAGTAGTAGAAGAAGAGGAAGAAGAAAAAGAGGAAGTAGAAGAAGAAGAGGAAGAAGAAGAGGAAGAAGAAGAAAAAGAGGAAGAAGGGACAAGTTTGGGATTAGTGATTTGGGATTCAGGATTAGATATTAGTTATTAGGAATTCAAGATTAGAGATTAGTGATTAAGATTATAGATTAAGTAATTATAATTAAGATTAGGTACTAAGGATTAGGTATTAAGATGGAAGGGATTAGGAATTTTGGAATACGAATTATTGATTAGGGATGGAGGAATTGAGGATTAGAGATTAGGTGTTAAGTATTAGAGATTAGAGAGGGAAGGATTTGATATTAGGTGTTAAATATTAGAGATAAGAGATTAGAGATTATGGATAGCAATTAGGGATTACGATTTAGGGATTAAGGATTACAAATTCAGGAGTATGGATTGGGGAATAAGTGAAAAGGATTAGGGATAAAGGATTATGAATTAGGAACCAGGGATAAAGGGATTAATGATTAGGGATTTTGAATTTAGGATTAAGGATTAATGGATTAATTACTAAAGGTTAAGGATTTAGGATTAAGGATTGCGTATTTGGAAAAAGGAATTAAGGATTAAGGTTAAGGATTAAGATTTAGGGATTAAGTATTAGGGATTAGTTATTTAGGATTTTAAAATTAGGAATATGCATTAGAGATCAGGTAATAGTGATAAGAGATGAGAGATAGGAGATTAGGGATTATGGATTAGCAATTAGGGATTACGATTTTAGGATTAAGGATTACAAATTTAGAAGTA
The DNA here is from genome assembly GCA_023846275.1 of Vanilla planifolia. Classification (NCBI taxonomy): domain Eukaryota; kingdom Viridiplantae; phylum Streptophyta; class Magnoliopsida; order Asparagales; family Orchidaceae; genus Vanilla; species Vanilla planifolia. The sequence goes on along the minus strand of JAIUJO010000238.1, from coordinate 273,558 downwards.
TGGATTATGGAATAAGTGAAAAGGATTAGGGATTAAGGATTATGAATTAGGAACTAGGGATGCAAGGATTTATGATTGGGTATTTGGGATTAAGGATTAAGGATTAAGGATTAAGGGATTAATTATTAAAAGTTAAGGATTTAAGATTAAGGATTATGGATTAAAAGAAAAGAATTAAGGATTAAGGTTTAGGGATTAAGTATTAGGGATTAGTGATTTGGAATTTAAAAATAAGTAATAGGTATTAGACATTAGGGGTTAGGGATTAGAGATTAAGTGATTATGATTGGGATAAGGGATTAAGGATTATGGAGAAGTAAAAGGAGAAGTACAAGAAGAAGGAGAAGGAGAAGGAGAATGACAAGGAGAAGGAGAAAGGAAAGAAGAAAGTGAAGGAGAAAAAGAATAAGAAAGAAGAAGAAGAAGATGACAAAGTAGAAAAAGAAGAAATAAAAGAAGAAGAATAAAAGAAGAAGGAGAAGAAGAAGGAAAGAAGAAGAGGAAGAAGAAGAACAAGAAAAAAAAGATGGAGAAAAAGAAAAAGTAGAAGGGGAAGAAGAAGAAGACAAAGAAGAAGTAGAAGATGGAGAAGAAGAAGAGGAAGATGTAGAAGAAGAAGATGAAGAAGAGAAAGAAGAAGAACAAGAAGAAGAAGAGGAAGATGAGGAAGAAGAGGAAGAAGAAGAAGATAATGAGGAAGAAGAAGAAGCGGAAGAGGAATAAGAAGGAGAAGAGGAAGAACAAGAAGAACAAGAAGAAGAAGAAGGGGAAGAAGGGATGGATTAGGGATTAAGGATTAGGGGTTATGGATAAGAGATAAGGTGTTAGAGATTAAGGATTAGGGATTATAGATTGGGGATTATGGATTATGGATTACTAATTAAGGATTAGGGTCTAAAGATTATGGATAAAGTATTATGGAGTAGGGATTAATGAATAATCAGGATTAGGGATTAAGGATTAAGGGATTAATAATTAAGGATTAGGCAATAGGGTTAAGGATTATGGGATTAATTACTATGGATTATGAATTAGATATTGAGGGTTAAGGATTATGG
>JAIUJO010000238.1:252500-267500 GCA_023846275.1 Vanilla planifolia | reverse complement strand
GAAGAAGAAGAAGATGAAGAAAATGGAGAAGAAGAAGGTGAAGAAGAAGAAGATGATGAAGAAGAAGAACAAGAAGAAGAAGTAGTAGAAGAAGAGGAAGAATAATAAGAAGAAGAAGAATAAGAGAAAAAAGAATAATAGAAAAAGTAAAATAATAATAGGAAGAAGAAGGAGAAGAAAATAAAGAAGTAGAAGAAGAAAGACAGGAACAATAAGTAGAAGAAGTTGAAGAAATAAATGTAGAAGGAGAAGAAGAAGAAGGGAGAGGAGAAGAATAAGAGAAGGAAGAAGAAGAACAAGAAGTATAAGAAGAAGAAGAAGAAGAAGAAGAAGAAGGAAAAGTAGAAGAGGAAGAAAATATGGAAGAAGAAGTGGAAGAAGAAGTGGAAGAGGATGTAGAAGTAAAATAGGAAGAAGAAAAAAAGTAGAGAGAGAAGAAGAACAATTAGAAGGAGAAGAAGAAAAATAAAAAAAAGAAGAAGACATAGAAGAAGAGAAGAAGAGGAATAAAAAGAGGATGAAGGAGAAGAACATAAGAAGGAGTAGTCGAAGAGGAATAATAATAAGATGAAGAGGTATAAGAAGAACAAGGAGAAGAGGAAGATGAAGAAGTTGAAGAAGAAGAGGAAGAAGAAGAAATAGAAGAACAAGAGAAACATAGGGAAGAATAGGAAGAAGGAGATGAAGAAGATGCAGAAGAAGCAGAAGAAGTAGAAAAGGAAGAAGAAGAAGATGAAGAGGTAAAAGAAGTAGAGGAAAAAGATGAAGAAGAGGAAGAAGAAGAAGAAGAAGAGGAAGAAGAAGAAGAGGAAGAAGAACAAAAAGAAGCAGAAGAACAAGAAAAAGAAGAATAAGAAGTAGAAGAGGAAGAAAATGAAACGGAAGAAGAAGAAGAAGAAAAGGAGTATAAAGAACAAGAAGAACAAGGAAGAGGAAGAAGAAGAAAAAGAAGAACAATTAGAAGAAGAAGAAGAGGAAGAAAAGGAAGTAGAAGAAGAAAAACAAAAAGAAGAAGTAGAAGAAGAAGAAGAAGAGGAAGATGAAGAAGAGGAAGGAGAAGAAGAAGAAGAAGAGAGAGAAGAAGAAGGCGAAGAAAAAGAGAAGGTGGACGAAGATGAAGAAGAGGAAGAAGAAGAAGTAGAAGTAGAAGAAGAGGAGGAAAAAGAGGAAGAAGCAGAAGAGGAGGAAGAACAAGAAGAAGATGAAGAAGAAGAAGAAGAAGAAGAATAAGAAGAAGAAGAAAAAGAAAATGATAGGGAAGAAGAAGAAGATGAAGTTGAAGAAGAAAAAAAAAAGAATTAAAAGAACAAGAAGAGGAAGAAGAAGAAAAAGGAGAAGAAGAAGAAGTAGAAGAAGTGGAAGAGGAAGATGAAGAAGAGGAAAGAGAATAAGAAGAAGAAGAGGGAGAAGAAGATGAAGAAGAGAAAGAGGAGGAGGAAGAAGTAGAAGATGTTGATGAAGAAGAAGAAGAAGAAGAAGTGGAAGAAAAGGAAGAAGAGGAGGAAGAAGAAGAAGAAGAAAGAGAAGAAGAAGAAGAAGAGGGAGAAAGAGAAGAGGAAAAAAATAGTAGTAGAAAAAGAAGAAGAAAAAAAGGAGGAGAAAGAAAAAGAAGAAGAAGAAGAAGAAGAAAAAGAATAAGAAGTGTAATAAGAAGAAGAAGATGAAAAGGAACAAGAAAAATTAAGAAGGGGAAGAAGAAGCTGAAGAACTAGTGGAAGATGAGGAAGAAGAGGAAGAAGTGAAGAAGTTGGGGGAGGAAGGAGAAGAAGTGGAAGAGGAAGAACAAGTGCAAGAAGAAGAAGGAGAAGATGAAGAAGAAGAAGAAGGGGAAGAAAAAGTAGAAGAAAAGGAGGAAGAACAAGAAGAAAAGGAAGAAGAAGAGGAGGAAGATGAATAAGAGGAAGAAGAAGAAAATGAAGAAGAAGAAGAAGAATAAAAAGAAGAAGAAAAAAAAGAGGAAGAAGAAGAAGAAGTAGATCATTTAGAAGAACAACAAAAGAGGAAGATGAAGAAGGATAAGGAGAAGGAGAAGTTGAAGAGGAAGTAGAAGAAGAGGCTATAGAAGAAAAAGAATAGGATGATTAAGAAGAGGAAGGAGAAGAAGAAGAAGTGGGAGAAGGGAAAGAGAGGGATGAAAAAGAAGGACTAGTAAAACAAGAAGGAAAAAAGAAGAGGACAAGGAGGAGGAAGAAGGAGAAAAAGAGGAAGAGGAAGAAGTAGAAGAAGTAGAAGAAGAAGAAGACGAAAAAGAAGAAGAAGAAGAAGAAGAAGAAGATGAGGAAGAAGAAGCAGAGAAGAATGGGAACAAGAAGAAGGGGGAGGAGAAGAGGAAGAAGAAGGAGAAGAAGAAAAAGTACAGGAAGAGGAGGAGGAAGAAGAAGAAAAATAGCAAAAGAAGATGAAGAAATAGATGAGGAAGAAGAGGTAGGAGAGGAACAAGAAAATGAGGAAGAACAAGAAGAAGAGGAGGAAGAAGAATAAGAAAAAGAAGAAGGGAATGAAGATGAAGAGGAAGAAATAGAAGAAGGAGAGGAAGAAAAAAAAGAACGTGAAGAAGAGGAGGAAGAAGAAGAAGAAAAAAGAGGGATAGGAAGAACCTAAGAATAGTAATAATAATAATAATAATAATAAATAGTAGTAGTAGAAGAGAAGAAGAGGAAGATGAAGAAGATGAAGATGAAGGAGAAAAATAAAAAGGAGAAGAAGAGAAGAGGAACAAGAAGAGGAAGAATAAAGAAGAAAGAAGAACGAAGAAGGAAGATGGAAGAAAGAAAAAGGAAAAAAGCTGAAGGAAGAAGGCAGAATGAAGGAGGAAGGTAGAACCAAGAAGGTAGAAGGAAGAAGAAAGAAGAAGAAAGAAGAATAAGGAAAGTAGAAAGAAGAATGAAGAAGGAGAAGAGGAAGGAGAAGGAGAAGGAGAAAGAAGAGGAGATACAGAAGGAGTGGGAGAAGAAGGAGAAGGAGAACTTGGAAGCAAAGGAGGTGGAGAAGGAAAAAAAGAAGGAGAAGGAGAAGGAGAAGGACAAAGAGAGGGAGAAGGAGAAGCAGAAGGAGTAGGAGAAAAAGAAAAAGAAGAAGAAATAGAAGAAAAAGAAGAAGAAGAAGAAGGGGAAGATGAAAAGGATGAAGAAGAGCAAGAAAAGAAGAAAATGGAGAAAAGGAAGAAGAAGAAGAATGGTAAGAAGAAGAAGAGGAAGAAGAAGAAGTAGTGGTAGTAGAAGAAGAAGAAGAAGAAGAAGAAAAAGAAGAAGATGAAGAAGAAGAGGAAGAAGAAGTAAAAGAAGAGAAAGAAGAAGAAGAGGAGGAAGAAGAAGAAGAAGATGATGATGATGAAGAAGAAGAAGAACAAGAAGAAGAAGTAGAGGAAAAAGAAAAATAACAAGATGAAGAAGCGGAAGATTAGGAAGAAGAGGATGAAGAAGAAGGTGATGATCAGGAAGAAGAAGAACAGGAAGAAGAGGAAAAAGAAGAAAAAGAAGAAGAAGAAAAGGAAGAAGTAGAGTAAGAATAAGTAAAAGAAGAGGAAGAAAAGATGGATTAGGGATTCGAGATTAGGGATTAGGGGTTAGGAATTAAGGATTAGGGATTAAGGGGAGAGGGATTATGGATTAGCTTTTTGTTATTAAGGAATATGGATTAAGGATTATGGATATTTTATTGGAGATTTGGGATTAGGGTTTAAAGATTAAAGATTAGGGATTAAATAGTAGGTATTAAGTAATAAGTAACAAAGATTAAGGAATAAGGTTTTGGAATTAGGGATTAAGTATGAAGCGTTTAAGGATTAAGGATTAAGGGATTAATTACTAACGATTGCAAATTAAGGATTTAGGATTTGGTATTATAGATTACGAAATAAGGCGCAGTGAATAAGGATTAGAGATTAATGATTAGGGATTCAGGATTTAGGATTATGGATTAGAGTTTAAGGGGTAGGGATTAGAGATTTAGTGATTATAATGAGGATTAGAGATTAAGGATTAGCGATTAAAGATTTGAGATTAGGGATTCAAGATTATGGATTATTGATTAGGAATTAGGAATTAGGTATTAGGGATTAAGTTTTAAGGATTAGAGATTAAAGATTAGAGATTAGGGATTAAGGATTAGAGATTATGGATGAAGGACATATTAGGAATTAGGGATTTAGGATTGGGGATTAGGGATGAGGGATTAGGCAATGGAGATTTGGAGGGGATGGAATTGGGATTACATATTTATGGATAAGGGAATAGGGAGGGAGGTATTACGAAGTAGGGATTAGGAAATATGGATTAAAGATTATGAAGAAGAAGGAGAATAAGAAGGAGAAGAAGAAGAAGAAGAAGAAGAATAAAAACGAGTAGTAGTAGAAGAAGAAGAAGAAGAAGAAGAAGAAAAGGAAGAAAAAGAATAAAACTAATAGAGGATGAAGAAAAAAGAGAAGAAGAAGAAGAAGATGATGATGATGATGAGACAATGAAGAGAAAGTAGAAGAAGAAAATGAGGTAGAAGAAAAAGAAGTGGAAGAAGAAGAAGAAGAAGAAGTAGAAAAAGAAGGAGAAGGAGAAGACTTTGAAGAAGAAAAAGAAGAAGAAGTTGAAAAAGATTATGAAGAAGAAGATGATGACGAATAAGAGGAAGAGGAAGATGAAGACAAAAATGAAAAACAAGAAGAAGAAAACGTGGAAGATGAAGAAGAAAAAGAAGAAGAACAAGAAGAAGAGAGGTTGAAAAAGATGATGAAGAAGATGGAGAAGAAGAAGAAGAAGAAGAAGAAGAAAAAGATGAGGAGGAGGAGGAGGAGGAGAGGATGAAGAAGAAGAAGAAGAAGAAGAGGAAGAGGAAGACAAAGAAGAAGAGGAAGACGAAGAAGAAGAGGAAGACAAAGAAGAAGAAGAACAAGAATAAGAAGAAAAAGAAGAAGAAAAAGAAGAAGAGGAAAATGAAGAAGAGTAAGAAGAAGAGGAAGAAGAGATTAGGGATAAAAGGATTAATAATTAGGTATTAGAGATTAAGGATTAGGAATTAAAGCATTAATTATTAAAGATTAGGGATTTGAGATTAGGAATTAGAGCATAAGGATTAGGAATTAGCGATTAAAGATTAGAGGTTATGGATATAGGACTTAGGATTAGAGATTTGAGACTAGGGATTTCAGATTAAGGAATTAAGATTAGCATTAGAGATTAGGGACTAAAGATTAAGGATTAGGGATTAGTGATTAAGGATTAGGCATTAGGGCTTAGGGATTAGAGATTATGGATTATGGATTATACATTAGGGATTATGAATTAAGCATTAGGCATTAGTGTTTTGGAACTAGAGATTAGGGATTAAACATTAACGATTAGGGATAGAAAAGCGAAGAACAAAGACGAATGAAAAAAGTAGAAAGAAGAAAGAAGAAAGAATAAGAATAAGAAGAAGAAGAAGAAGAAAAAAAGGAGAAGGAGATGGAGGAGGACATGGAGAACGAGTGGGAGAAGGAGAAGGAGAAGAAGAAGGTGAAAGACAAGGAGAAGGAAAAAAAATGGAGAAAGAGAAGGAGAAGGAGATGGAGAAAGTGAAGGATAAAGACATGGAGAAGGAGAAGAGAACAAGAAGAAGAAGAAGAAGAAGAAGAAGTAAAAGAAGAAGAAGTAGAAGAACAAGAAATAGAAGATAAAGAAGAAAAAGAAGAAGAAGGACAAGAACAAGAACAAGAAGAAGACGACAACGAAGAAGAATAAGAAGAAGGGGAAGAAGAAGAGGATGAAGAAGAACATGAAAAGAAGAAAAAGGAGAAAAAGAAGAAGAAAGGGAAGAAGGAGGGGAAGAAGAAGAAGAGGAGGAAGATGTAGTAGTAGAAGAAGAAAAAGAAGAAAAAGAAGAAGAATAAGAAGAAGAAGAAGAAGAAGAAGAAGAAACAAGAAGGAGATGAAGATTAAGAACAAGAAGAAGGAGAAACATCAAAAAAGGAAAAAAAGAAGTTGAAGAGGAAGAAGAAGAAGAAGGCGAACAAGAAGATGATAAAGAAGAAGAAGAATAAGAAGAAGAAGAATAAGAAGAAGAAGAGGTAGATGTGGAAGAAGTGTAAGAAGAAGAAGAAGAAAATGAGGAAGAAGAAGAAGAAGAAGAGGAAGGAGAGGAAGAAGAAAAAAAGAAAGAAGAAGAGGAAGAAGAAGAAGAAGAAGAAGAAGAGGAAGAAGAGATGAATTAGTGATTAAAGGTTAAGGATTAGGGATTAAGTATTATGATGGAAAGAATTAGGGATTATGTGTTAGGGATTAATGATTAAGGTTTATGGATTAGTAATTAAGGATTATGTTATAGGGATTCAGGATTTGGGATTAAAGTATTGGGATTAAGTAATAAGGGATAGGGATTTTGTAATAACATTTAGGAATTAGAGATTAAGAATGAAGGCATTAGTGATTAGGGATTAGGGATTAAAGATTAAGGGATTAATTATTAAAATTACAAATTAAGCATTTAGGGTTAAAGATTACTGATTATGGATTCGAGATTCAAGATAAGGAATTAAAAATTAAGGATTAGGGAATAGAAATTAACCGATTATAATTAAGATTAGGGTTTACGGATTAGGGATTTGACATTCAGAATTATGGATTATAGATTAGGGATTAGGGATTAGGTGTTAAGGATTAAATTTTAGGGATTTGAGATTAGGGATTAGAGATTAGAGGTTAAAAATTAGGGATTATGGATTAAAGATTGATTAAGAATTAGCGATATGGGATTGTGGATTAGAGATTTGAGATTAGGATGGGATGGATTAACGATTACATATTTCGGTATGAGGGAAAAGGGAGGGATGTATTATAGAGTATGGATTAGGAAATATGGATTAAGGATTACGAAGAAGAATTAGAAGAAGAAGAAGATGAAGAAGAGGAAGAAGACAAACAAAGAGAAGAAGAACAAGAAGAATAGGAAGAGAAAGAATAAAAAGAGGTTGAAGAAGAAGGAAGAAAAGAAGGGGAAGAAGAGGAAGATGGTGATGAAGAGGAAGAAGATGAAGAAGAAAATGAGGAAGAAGAAAAAGAAGAAGAAGAAGAAGAATAAGAAGAAGAAGAAAAAGAAGAAGAAGAAGAGGAAGAAGAAGAAGAAGAAGAAGTAGTAGAAGAAGCCAAAGAAAGAGAAGAAGAAGAGAAAGAAGAAGAAGAGGAAAAAGAAGAAGGTAAAGAAGTTTCAGAAGAAGAAGAAGAAGAAGAAGAAGAAGAAGATGAAGAGGAAAAGGAAAATGAAGAAGAAGAAGAAGAGGAAGATGAAGAATAAAAAGAAGAAGAACCAGAAGAAGAGAGGAAGAAGAAGAAGAAGAATAAGAAGAGGAAGAAGAAGATAATGAAGAAGAAATAGAAGGAGATGGAGGAGGAGGACGAGAAGAAGAAGAAGAAGAAGAAGAAGAAATAGAAAAGGAAGAAGAAGAAAAAGAAGAAGTAGAAGTTGAAGAATAAGTAGAAGAAGAAGAACTGGAAGAAGAAGAGGAAGAAGAAGAAAAAGAAGAAGATGAACAAGAAGAAGAAGAAGAAGAAGAAAAAGAAGAAGAAGAAGAAAAAGAGGAAAAAGAAGAAGAATAAGAAGAACAAGAAGAAGAGATTAGGGATGAAAGGAATAGTGATTAATGATAAGAGATAAGGGATTAATTATTAAAGATCAAGGATTAAGGATTAGAGATTTAAGATTTGGAGTTATGGATTAGGGAGTAAGAATTAGGGATTAGGGATTAAAGATTAAAATTACAGATACAAAACTCAATATTAAATTAAAGATTAAGGATTATAGATTACAGAATTAAGATTAGCATTAGAGATTAAGGATTAGGGATTAGTGATTAAGGATTAGAGATTAGGGAAAGAGACTAGGGATTAGGGATTAGGGACTATGAATTATAGATTAATGATAGAGATTAGGGATTAGGTGTTAAGGATTAGACGTAAAGGATTAAAAATTAAGGATTAGAGATTAGGGATGGATTAGAAAATAAGGGTTAAGGATTAGCATTCAGGATTAAGGATTACGAAGAAGGAAGAAGAAAGAAAGAAGCAACAAAGGAGAAGAAAAAGAAGATGACGAAGAAGAGGAAAAAGGATAACAAGAAGAAGAAGCAGAAGAAGAAGAAGGAGATGAAGATTTAAGATGGAAGAAGGATGAAGGGAAAAGGAACAAAGAAGGAAGAAGGAAGAAGAAAAAATAAAGAGGAAAGAGGAAAGAAAAATGAGGAAAGAAGAAAGAAAAATGAAGGAAGAAGAAAGAAGTAGAAGAAGAAAAAGAAGGAGAAGGACAAGGAGATGTAAGACGAGGAGAAGAAGGAGAAAGAGTAGGAGAAAGTGAACAAAGAGGAGGAGTAGAAGAAAGAGAAGGAGAAGGAGGTGAAGGAGAAGGAGAAAGACAAAGGAAAGGAGAAGGATAAGAAGAAGGAGAAGAAGAAGAAGAAGAAGAAGAAATGTAGGAGGAAGAAGATGAAGAAGAACAAAACCAAGAAGAAGAAATAAAAGAAGAAGAAGAAGAAGAAGAAGTAGAAGAAGTGGAAGAAGAGGAGAAATAAGAAGAACAACAAAAGCAGAAGAGGGAGAAGAAGAAATAGAAGAAAAGCAAGAAGAAGAAGAAATGTAAGAAGATGAAGAAGAAGAGGAAGATGAAGAAGAAGAAGAAGTAGAAGAGGAAGAAGAAGAAGAAGAGGAAGAGGAAGAAGGAGAAGAAGATGAAGGAGAAGAAGTAGAAGACGAAGAAGAAGAAGAAGAAGAAGAAAACAAAGAGCAAGGAGAAGAAGAAGAAGAGGAAGAAGAAGAAGAAGAAGAAGAAGAAGAGGAAGAAGAAGAAGAAGAAGTGAAAAAAGAAGAAGTGGAAGAAGAAGATGAAGAAGAGGAAGATGAAGAAGAGGAAGAAGAAGAAGAAGAAAAAGAGAAGAAGAGGAAGATGATGATGAAGAAGAAGAAGAAGAGGAAGAAGAAGGATAAGAAGAAGAAGAAGAAGAAGAAGAAGAAGAAGAAGAAGTGGAAGTACAAGAAACAAAAGAGGAAGAGGAACCAGAGGCAAAAGAAGAGGAAAAAGAAGAAGAAGAAGAAGAAGAAGAAGAAGAAGAGGAACAAAAAGAATAACAATAAGAAGAAGTAAAAGAGGAAGGAGAAGAAGAAGAAAAAGGAGAAAAGAATGAAAGAGAAGAAAAAGAAGAAGTAGAAGATGAAGATGAAGGGGAAGAAGAGGAAGGAGAAGAAGAGAAAAAAGAAGAGAAAAAAATTGAACAAGAAGAAGTGTAAAAAGAAGAAGAAGAAGAAGAAGGATTACAAAAAGAAGAACGGAAGACATAGAAGAAGAAGAGGAAGAAGAAGGAGAAGGAGACGAAGAAGGAGAAGAAGAAAAGGATGAAGGAGAAGGAGAAGGAGGACTTTGAGAAGGAGGGGAAGGAGATGGAGAATGAGGAGTAGGAGAAGGAGAAGGATAGGGAGAAGGAGATAGAGAAGTAAAAAGAGAAGGAGAAGTAAAAAGGCAAGGAGAAGGAGAAGGAGAAGGAGAAGAAGAAGAAGAAGAAGAAGAAGATGATGAAGAAGAATAAGAAAAAGAAGAAGAAGAAGAAGAAGAAGAACAAGAAGAAGAAGAAGAAAAAGAAGAAGAAGAAGATGAAGAAGATAAAGAAGAAGAAGAAAAGCAAGAAGAAGAAGTAGAAGGAAGAGAGAGAAGAAGAATAAGAAAAGAAGAAGGAGAAAAAGAAGCAGAAGAAAAGGATGAAGAAGAAGAGGAAGGAGAAGAAGAAGAAGAAGAAGAAGCAGAAGAAGAATAAAAAGGAGATGAAGAAGAAAAATAAGAAGAAGAAGAGAAGAAGAAGAAGAAGAAGAAGAAGAGGAAGAAGATTAGGAAGAAGTAGAAGAAGAAGAACAAAAAGTATAAGAGGAAGAAAAAGAAGAAGACGAAGATGAGGAAGAAGAACAACAAGAAGTAAAGGAAGAAGAAGAAGAAGAGGAAGGGGAAGAAAAGATGGCTTAGGGATTCTTGATCACTGGTTAAGGATTAGGAAGAAGAAGAACAACAAGAAGAATAAGATGAGGAAGAAGAAGAAGTTGAAAAAGAGGGAGAACAAGAGGAAGTAGAAGAAGAAGGGGAGGAAGAAGAAGAAGAAAATAAGGGAAAATTAGAAGTAGTAGAAGAAGTAGAAGATGACGAAGAAGAATAAGAAGAGGAATAAGAAGAAGAAGAAGAACAAGAAGAAGAAGAAGAACAAGAAGAAGTAGAACAGAAGAAGAAGAAGAGGAAGAAGAAGAAAAAGAACAAGAAGAAGAAGAGGAAGATGAGAGAGGGCAAGAAAAAGAAGAAGAAGAAGATAAGAAAGAAGAAGAAAAAGAGGAAGAAGAAGAAGTAGAAGAAGAAGAAGGGGAAGAAAAGATGGATTAGGGATTAAGGATTAGGGGTTAAGGAGTAGAGATTAGGTGTTAAGGATTAAGGATTAGGGATTAAGGATTAAGGACAAAGGATAAGAGATTATGGATTAACAGTTAAGGATTAGGGTTTAGAGATTGAGGATAAGGGATTAAAGAGTAGCGATTAAGAAATAGGTAGTAGGGATTAAGGGTTAAGTATTAAGGATTAATGATTAGGTATTAGGGATTATGGATTAAGGGATTAGTTACTAAGGATTGTAGGTTATATATTAAGGATTAAGGATTAAGGATTTCGAATTAGAAAATTAAGATTAAGGATTAAGGATTAGAGGTTAGTGATTTGGGATTTAGGATTCACGATTAGAAATTAGAGATAAAGATTAAGGACAAGAGATTAAATGATTATAATTAAGATAAAAGTTTAGATACTATAGATTAAGGATAAAGGATTGAAGATTAAAGATAAAGGATTAGGGATTAAGGTTAGGGATTATGGAATATAAATTAGGGATTAATGATTAGTGATTAAGTATTAGGGAATAAGATTTAGGGATTAGAGATTACAAATTAGAGATTAAGGATTAAGGATTAAGGATTAGAAATTATGAATGATGGATGGATTAGGGATTAGGGTTTGAGGATTAGGATTAGGGAGAAATCAATTACGGATTATAGATTAGGGATAAAGGAATAAGGATTAAGGAATATGAAGAAGAAAAGGAAGAAGAAGATGATGAGAAAGAAGAGCAAGAAGAAGAAGAAGAAGAAGAAGAGGAGGAAGAAGACGAAGTAGAAGAAGAAGAAGAAGAAGAAGAAGAAGAAGGAGAAGGATAAGAAGAAGAAGAAGAAGAAGGAGAAGAAGTAGAAGAAAAGAAAGAAGAAGAAGAAGAAGAAGAACAAGAACAAGAAGAAGAAGAAGAGGAAGAACAAGAAACCAAATAGGAAGATGAAGAGGAAGAAGAAGAAAAAGATGAAGAAGAAGAAGTATAAGAATAAGAATAAGAACAAGAAGAAGAAGAAGAAGAAGAAGAAGAAGAGAAAAGAGAAGTGGATGAAGGAGAAGCAAAAGAAGAAGAAGTAAAAGAAAAGATGAATGAGAAGAATAAGAACAAGTAGAAGAAGAAGAAGAAAATTGTGGAGAAGATTATTTTAATGAAGAAGAAGAAGAAGATTAGGAGGAGGAGAAAGAAGAAGAAGAAGAAGAAGACAAAGAAGAAGAACTAGAAAAGAAGAAGAAGAAGAAGAAGAAGAAGAAGAGGAAGATGAAGAAGATGGAGAGGAAGAAGATGAAGAGAAAGAAGATGAGGAAGAAGAAGAAGAAGAAGTAGTAGAAGAAGAGGGAGAATAAGAAGAAGAAGAAGAAGAAGAAAAACAAAAAGTAGAAGAGATGAAGTAAAAGAAGAAGACGAAGAAGAAGGAGAAGAAAATGAAGAAATAGAAGAAGAAAAGGAAGAAGAAGAAGCAATAGAACATGGAGGATATGGACAAGGTGGAGAAGGAGAAGGAGAATGAAAATGAGAATAAGGAGAGGGTTAAGGAGGAGTAAGAGAAGTAGAAAGAGAAGGAGAAGGAGAAGGGGAAGGAGAGGGAGTTGAAGAAGGAGAAGAAGTAGAAGAAGAAGAAGAAGAAGAATAAGAAAACAACATAGAAGAAGAAGAAGATGATGAATAAGAAGTAACAGAGGAAGCAGAAGAAGAAGACGAAGTAGATAAAGAAGACGAAGAAGATTAAGAAGAAGAACAAGAAAATAAGATGGAGAAAAAAAGTAGAAGAAAGGGATGAAGAAGAAGATGAAGGAGAAGAAGAAGAAGAAAAAGAAGAAGAGTAAAATGAAGAAGAAGAAGAAGAAGAAGAGGAAGAAGAAGAAGAGGAAGATGAGGAAGAAGAGGAAGAAGAAGTAAAAGATGAGGAAGAAGAAGAAGAACAAGTGGAAGAAGAAGAAAAACATGAAGAGGAAGAAGAGATGGATTGGGGAATAGTGATAAGGGGCTAAGATTATAGAGAAGTTGAAGAAGAATTAGAAGATGAAGAAGAATAAGTTCAAGAAGAAGAAGAAGAAGAAGTAAAAGCAATAGAGGAAGAATAAGAAGAAGATGATCATGAAAAAAGGAGAAGAAGAAGAAGGAGAAGAAGTAGAAGAAGAAGAAGAAGAGCAAGAAGGAGAAGAAGAAGATTATGAAGAAGAAGAAGCGGTAGAAGAAGAGAAAGTAGGAGAAAAGGAAGAAGAAGAAGAAGAAGAAGAAGAAGAAGAAGAATAAGGAGAAGAAGAATAAGAAGATAGGAAGAAGAAGAAGCAAAAGAAAGACAAGAAGATGAAGAAGAAGAAGAAGAAGAAGAGAAATAATAAGAAGAAGAAAAAGAGGAAGAAGAATAAAAAGAAGAAGAGGAAGAGAAGAAGAAGAAGAACAAAAAGAATAGGAAGAAGAAGAAGGAGAAGAAGAGGAGGAAGAAGAGAAGAGAAATAAGAAAAGGAATAAGAATAAGAATAAGAAGTAGAAGAAGAAGAAGAAGATGCAGAAGAAGAAAAAGAAGAAGAAGAAGAAGAAGAGAAAGAAGAAGAACAAGAAGAACAATTAGAAGAAGTAGAAGAAAAAGAACAAGAAGAAGAAGAGGAAAAAGGCAAAGAAGTAGAAGAACATGAGGAACAATAAGAAGAAGAAGTTAAAGAAAAAGATGTGGAAGGAGAAGAAGAAGAAATTGGAGGAGAAGAACAAGAGAAGGAAAAAGAAGGAGAAGAAGAAGAAGAAGAAGAAGAAGAAGCTGAAGAAGTGGAAAAAGAAGAAGGAGAAGTAGAAGAAGAAGAAGATGTGAAAGAAAAAGAAGAAGATGAAGAAGAAGGAGAAGAAGAAGTAAAGGAGGAAGAAGAAGAAGAAGAGGAAGAAGATTAAGATGAAGAAGAACAAGAAGGAGAAGTAGTAGAAGAAGAAGTATAAGAGAAAGAGAATCAAGAAGAAGAAGAAGACGAAAAAGAAGAAGAAGAAGAAGAAAAATAAGAAGAAGAAGAAGACGAAGAAGAGGAGGAAGAAGAAGAAGAAGAAGATGAGGAAGAAGTAGAAAAAGACGAAGAAGAAGAAGAAGAAGAAGAGGAAAAAGAAGAGGATGTAGGAGAAAAGGAAAAAGAAGAAGAAGTCGAAGGAGAACAAGAATAATAAGAAGATATATGAGAAGAAATAGAGGAAGAAGAAGAAGATGAACAAGAAGGGGAGGAGGAAGAATTATAAGAACAAGAGGAAGATAAGGAAGAATAAGGAGAAGAATATGTAGAAGATGTGGAAGAAGAGGAAGAAGTGGAAGAAGAAAAAGAACAAAAAGAAGTTTAAGAAGAAGAGAAAGAAGATGTAGAAGAGGCAAAGGTAGAAGTAGAAGAAGTGGAAGAAGAAGAAGAAGAGGAAGAACAAGAAGAAGAGAAAGAGGAAACAATAAAATAATAAGAATCGGAAGAAGAAGAAATTGAAGAGGAAGAAGAAGAAGCGAAAGAAGAAGAAGAAGAAGAAGAAGAAGAACAAGAATAAAAAGAATAGGAAGAAGAAGAAGAACAATTAGAAGAAGAAGATGATGAAGAAGGAGAAGAAGAAGAAGAGGAAGAAGAAGAAGAGTAGAAGAAGAAGAAGAAGAGGAAGATGAAGAAGAGGAACGAGAAGAAGAAGAAGAGGGAGAAGGAGAGGAAGGAGAGGAGAAAGAGGAGGAAGAAGAAGAAAAGATGTAGTGGAAGAAGAAGAAGAAGAAGAGGAAGAAGAAGAAGAAAAGGAAGAAGAAGAAGAAGAAGAAGAAGAAGAAGAAAAAGAGGAAGAAGAAGAAGAAGAAGGAAAAGAAAAAGAAGAGGAACAAGAAGAAAAATAAAAAGAAAAAGAAGGAGAATAAGAAAAAGTAGTTGAAGAAAAAGAAGAAGAATAGGAGGAGGAAGAAGAAGAAGAAGAAGAAGATGATGATGATGAATAACAAGAGGAATAAGAAGAAGAAGAGGAACATGGAAAAGATAAAGAAGAAGAGAAAGTAGAAGAAGAAGAAGAAGAACAAGAGGAAGATAAGGAAGAAGAGGAAGAAGAAGATGAAGAAGATCAGGAAGAAAGGGAAGAAGAAGTGGAAGAAGAAGAACAAGGAGAAGTGGAAGAAGGGGAAGAAGATGAAGAAGAGGAAGAAGAAGAGCAGAAGGAAGTGGAAGAAAAGGAAGAAGAAGAAAAAGGGGAAGAACATGAAGAAAAGGAAGAAGAAGAAGAAGAGTAAGAAGAAGAACAAGAAAATGAAGAAGAAGGGGAATAAAAAGAAGAAGAAAAAGAAGAGGAATAAGAAAATGAAGAAGATGATCATTTAAAAGAAGAAGGATAAGAGGAAGAAGAAGAGAAAGTAGAAGAGGAAGTCGAAGAAGAAGAGGAAGGAGAAGACAAAGAATAGGATGATTTAGGAGAGGAAGGAGAAGAAGAAGAAGAGGGAGAAGAGAAAGTGGAAGACGAAGAAGAAGAAGAAGTAATTCAAGAAGAAGAAGAAGAAGTTGAAGAAGAAGAAGAAGTATTAGAAGAAGAAGAAAACAAAGAAGAAGGGAAAGAAGAAGAAGAAGAAGAAGAAGAAGAGAAAGAAGTGGTAGAAGAAAAAAAGGAAGAACAGGAAGAAGAAGAAGAGGAACAAGAAGAAGAGGAAGAAGAAG
>JAIUJO010000238.1:225000-247500 GCA_023846275.1 Vanilla planifolia | reverse complement strand
AGAAGTGGAAGAAAAAGAAAAAGAAGTGGAAGAAGAGGAGGAAGATGAAGAAGAAGAGGAAGAAGAAGAGGAGGAAGAAGAGAAAGAAAAGGATGAAG
Organism: Vanilla planifolia; assembly: GCA_023846275.1. Classification (NCBI taxonomy): domain Eukaryota; kingdom Viridiplantae; phylum Streptophyta; class Magnoliopsida; order Asparagales; family Orchidaceae; genus Vanilla; species Vanilla planifolia. The sequence continues at coordinate 247,402 of JAIUJO010000238.1, read as the reverse complement.
AAGAAAAGGATGAAGAACAAGAAGGAAAGAAACAAGAAGAAGAAAAGAATTAAAGATTAAGAACTAGGGATTAACGATTAAGGATTAGGCATTAGGGCTTAGGAATTATGTATTATGGACTATATAACAAGGATTAAAGTTTTAGTATTAAGGATTATAGTTTTGGAACTAGAGATTAATGATTAAAGATTAAAGATTAGGGAAGGAAGAAAGAAGAACAAAGAAGAAAAAAGAATGAAGAAGGTAGAAAGGAGAAAGGAGAAAGAAGTAGAAGAAGAAGAAGAAGAAGAAGGAGAAGGAAAAGGAGGAGGAGAACGAGGAGGACATAGAGTAGGAGTAGGAGAAGGAGAAGGTGAAGGAGATGGAGAAAGAGAAGAGGAAGGAGATGGAGAACAAAAAAATGAGTAAGAGATGAAGCAGAAATACTTGGAGAGGAGAAAGAGAAGTAGAAGGTCAAGGAGAACATGAAGAAGAAGATGAAGAATAAGAAGTAGTAGTAGAAGAAGAAGAAATAAAAGAAGAAGAAGAAGATGATGATGATGATGAAGAAGAGCAAGAAGAAGATGGGGAAGAAGAAGAGGATGAAAGGAACAAGAAAAGAAGAAAATGGAGAAAAAGAAAAAAAAAGAAGGGGAAGAAGAAGAATAAAAAGAAGAAGAAGAAGAAGAAGAAGAAGAAGAAGAAAAAGAAGAAGAAGAAGAATAAGGCGAAGAAGAAGAAGAAGCAAGAAAAGGAAAAAAATAAGTTGAATAGAGAGAAGGGGAAGAAGAAGAAAAAGAAGAATTGGAAGATAAAGAAAAGAGTAAGAAGAAGAAGATAAAGATGACAGAGAAGAAGACGAAGAAGAAGAGGAAGGAGAGGAAGAAGAAAGAAAGAAAGAAGAAGAGGAAGAAGAAGAAGAACAACAAGAGGAAGAAGAGATGAATTAATGATTAGAGATTAAGGATTAGGGATTAAGGATTATGGAGGAAGGGATTAGGGATTAAGTGTTAGGGATTAAGAATTAAGGATTATGGATTAGTAATTAAAAAAATTAAGGCATAAGGATTAATGATTAGGGATTAAAGAGTAGGGATTAAGCAATAAGTGATAGGGATTAGGAAATATGGATTAAGAATTCGGTAATACGGATGATAAGATTAATGATTATTGATTAAATATTAAGGATTAAAGATTTAGGATTAAAGATTAGTGAATAGGGATTCTAGATTCAAGATTAGGGATTAGAGATTTAGTGATTATAATTAGGATTAGGGATTTGAGATTCAGAATTATGGATTATAGATTAGGGAGTAAGTGTTAAAGATTAAGGTTTAGGGATTTGAGATTAGGGATTAGAGATTAGAGATTAAGAATTAGTGATTATGGATTAAGGATGGATTAGGAATTAGGGATTAGAGATTATGGATTACGGATTAGGGACTAGGGATTAGGGATTTAAGATTAGGATATGATGGATTAAGGATTACATATTTAGGAATGATGGAAAATGGAGGGAGGTATTATGGAGTAGGGATTACGATATAGGGATTAAGGATAATGATGATGAGGGAGAAGAAGAAGTTGAAGAAGAGGAAGAAGAAGAACAAGGAGAAGAAGAAGAAGAAGAAGAAGAAGAAAAAGAAGAAGAAAAGGAAGAAAAAGAATAAGAAGAGGTCGAAGAAGAAGATGGAGGATAAGAAGTAGAAGAGGAAGATGGTGAAGAAGAGGAGGAAGAAGAAGAAAATAAGGAAGAAAAAAAACAAGAAGAAGAAGAAGAAGAAGAAGAGGAAGAAGAAGAAGAAGAAGAAGAAGAAGAAGAAGAAGATGATGATGAAGAAGGAGAAGATGAAGTCAAAGAAGGAGGAGAAGAGTAAGAAGAAGAAGAAGAAAAAGAAGGTGTCAAAGTTTTTAGAGAAGAAAAAGAAGAAGGAGAAGAAGAATATGAAGAAGAAGAAGAAGAAGAAGAAAAAGAAGAAGATGAAGCAAAAAAACAAAGAAGAAGAAGAGGAAGATAAAGAATAAAAAGAAGAAGAACAAAAAGAAAAGAGGAAGAAGAAGAAGATGATGAAGTAAAAAAGAAAGAAGAGATAAGAAGAAGAAGAAGAATAAGATGAAGTAAAAAAGAAAGAAGAAGAAAAAGAAGAAGAAGAAGAAGTAGAAGAACAAGTAGTGGAAGAAGAAGAGGAAGAAGACGAGGAAAAAGAAAAAGAAGAAGATGAACAAGAAGAAGAAGAAGAAGTGGAAGAAAAAGAGTAAAAAGTAGAAGAGTAAGAAGAAGAAGAAGATGAAAAGATTAAAGATGAAGGGATTCATGATTAGGGATAGGAGATTAGGGACTAAGAATTAAGGAATTAATTATTAAAGTTCAAGGAAAGAGATTAGGGAGTAAGAATTAGGGATAAAGGATTATAGATTAGAGATTATTGATACCATATTAAAGCTTTAAGATTAGAGATTAAGGATTATAAATTAAGAAATTACGATTAGCATTAGAGTTTAAGGATTAAAGATTAAGGATTAGGTATTAATGATTAAGGATTACGGATTAGTGATTAGAGATTAGAGATTAGGAATTAGGGACTATGGATTATAGATTAATAATTCGGGATAAGGGATTAGGTGTTAAAGATTAGAGGTTAGGGATTAAAGATTAAGGATTAAAGATTAGGGATGAAGGAGGGAGGAAGAAAGAATGGAGAAAGAAAAAGAAGAAGAAGAAGATGACGAAGAAGAGGAAAAAGAAGACGTAAAAGAAGGAGAAGAGGAAAAGGAAGAGGAAGAAGAAGAATAAAGAAGAAGGAAGAAGGATGAAGGAAGAAGGAAAAAAGAAGGAAGAAGGAGGAAGGAAGAAGAAAGAATAAAGAGGAAAGAAGAAAGAAAAAAGAGGAAAGAAGAAAGAAAAAAGAAGGAAGAAGGAAGAAGAAGAAGAAGAAGAAGAAGAAGAAGAAGAAGGAGAAAGACGAGGAGAAGCAGGACTAGGAGAAGGAGTAGGAGAAAGAGAAGGAGAACGAGAAGGGAAAGGAGTAGAAGAAAGAGAAGGAAAAGGAGAAGGAGAAGGAGAAAGAAAAAGAAAAGGAGAAGGAGAAGAAGAGGAAGAAGAAGAAGAAGAGGAGGAGGAAGAAGAAGAAGAACAAAAGCAAGAAGAAGAAATAGAAGAAGAAGAAGAAGAAGAAGTAGAAGTAGAAGAAGATAAACTGGAAGAAGAAGAGGATTAAAAAGAAGAAGAAAAGAAGAAGGAGAAGAAGAGAAAAAAGAAGAGGAAGAAGAACAAGTGGAAGACGAAGAAGAAAAAGTAATAGACGAAGTAGAAGAAGAAGAAGAAGAAGAAGAAGATGATGATGATGATGAGGAGGAAGAAGGAGAAGTAGATGAAGAAGATGAAGACGAAAATTAGGAAGATGAGAAAGAAGAAGAAGAAGAAAATGAAGAAGAAGAAGAAGAAGAGGAAGAAGAAGAAGAAGAAGAAGAAGAAGAAGAAGAAGAAGAAGAAGAAGTAGAAGAGGAAGAAGAAGATGAAGAAGAGGAAGAAGAATTAAAAGAGAAAAAGAGGAGGAGGAGGAAGAAGAAAAAGAAGAAGAAGAAGAAGGAAGAGAGGAGGAGGAGGAGGAGGTGGAAAAAGAAGAAGAAAAATAAGAAGAGGAAGAAGAATAAGAAGAGGAAGATGAAAAGAAAAAGGAAGAAGAAGAAGAAGAAGAGGACGATGAAGAAGAAAAAAAAGAAGAGGGGAAGAAAAAGATGATGAAGAAGAAAAAGAGGAAGGAGAAGATGATGATGATGATGAAGAAATAGAAAAAAAAGGAGAAGAAGAAAAAGAAGAAGAAGAACAAGGAGAAGAAGAAATAAAAGAAGAAATTGAAAAGGAAGAAATAGAAGTTGAAGAACAAGAAGAAAAAGAACAAGTAGAGGAAGAAGAAGAGGAAGAAGAAAAGGAAGAAGAAAAAGAAGAAGATGAAGAACAAGAAGAAAAAGAAGATGAACAAGAAGAAGAGAATAAAGAAGAAGAGTAAGAAGAAGAAGAAGAAGACATTAAGGATGGAAGGATTAATGATTAGAGATAAGAGATTATGTATTAAGAATCAAGAGATTAATTATTAAGTATTAGGGATTTAAGATTCTGAATTAGTGATTAGGGGTTAAGGATTAGGGAGTAAGGATTAAGGTGGTAGTGATTAGGGATTAAGTGTTAGGGATTAAGGATTAAGGATTATGGATTACTAATTAAGGATTAAGGTATCGAGATTAAGGATTAGGGATTAAAGATTAGGAATTAAAGATTAGAGATTAAGTAATAAGTGATAGGGATTAGGGAATAAGGATTAGGAATTAAGGATTAAGGATGAAGGGATTAATGATTAGGGATTAGGGATTAAAGATTAAGGATTAGCGATTTAGGATTAATGATTAGTGAATATAGATTCAGGATTCAAGATTTAGGAGAAGATGATGAAGAAGAGGAAGAAGAAGAACATGGAGAAGAAGAAGAAGAAAAGGAAGAAAAAGAAAAAGAAAAAGAAGTAGAAGAGAAAGAAGAAGAAGAAGAAGATGATGATGATGATGATGAAGGAGTACATGTAGCTGAAGAAGAACGAGAAGGAAAAGAGTAGGAAGAAGAAGAAGAAGAAGAAAAAGAAGAAGGTGACGAAGTTTAAGAAGAATAAGAAGAAGGAGGAGGAGAAGAAGAAGAAGAAGAAGAAGAAGAAGAAGAAGGAGAAAGACAAGGGGAAGCAGGACGAGGAGAAGTAGGAGGAGAAGGACAAGGACAAAGATATTTAGAAAGGGAAGGAGTACAAAAAAAATGGAGAAGGAGGAGAAGGAGAAGGAGAAAGACAAAGGAATAGAAAAGGAGAAGAAAGAGGAGCATAAGAAGAAGAAGAAGAAGAAGAAGACGAGGAAGAAGAAGAAGAACAAAGGCAAGAAGAAGAGCTAGAAGTAGAAGAAGAAGAAGATGTAGAAGTAGAAGAAGAACTAGAAGAAGAAGAGGAATAAGAACAAGAAAAGAAAAAGAAGGAGAAGAAAGAAAAGAAGAAGAGGAAGAACCAGAAGAAGTGGGAGAAGATAAAGAAGTGGAAGAAGACGAAGAGAAAGACGAAGACAAAGAAGAAGAAAAAGAAGAAGAAGAAGAAAAAGTAATAGAGGAAGAACAAGATTAAGAAGAAGAAGAAGAAGAAGAACAAGAACAAGAAGCAGAAGTTGAAGAACATGAAGAAGAAGAGGAAGAAGAAGAAAAGAAGAAGAAGAAGAAGAAGAAGAAGAAGAAAATGAAGAAGAAGAAGAAGAAGAAGAAGGGGAAAAAGAAGAGGCTGGAGAAGAAGAATAGGTAGAGGAAGAAGAAGAAGAGGAAGAAGAAGAAGATGAGGAAGAAGAAGAGGAACAAGAGGAAGAAGAAGAACAAGTTGAAAAAGAAGAACAAGAAGAAGAAAAAGAAGAAGAAGAAGAAGAAGAAGAAGAAGAAGAAGTGGAAGAAGAAGGGGGAGAAGAAGAAGTGGAAGAAAAAGAAGGAGAGGAAGAGCAAAAATCAAAAGAGGAAGAAGAAGAGGAAAAAGATGAAGAGGAGGAGGAAGAAGAAGAAGAAGAAGAAGAAAAAAAAGATGCAAAGGAAGAAGAAGAAGAGGAAAAAGAAGAACAAGAAGAACGAGAAGGGGAAGAAGAAGTAGGTGATGAAGTAGAAGAAGAAGAAGAAGAAGAAGAAGAAGAAGAAGAAGTTGAAGAAGATGGTGAAAAAGATGTTGAAGAAGAATAGGAAGAAGAAGAACAGGAGGATGAAGAATAAGAAAAAGAAGGGGAAGAAGAAGAATAAGAAGAACAATAAGAAGAAGAAGTGGAGGAAGAAAAAGTAAAGAAGAAGAAGAAGAAGAAGAAGAGAATGATGAGGAAGAAGAGGAATTAGGAGAAGTAGAAGAAGAAGAAGTAGAAAGAAGATGAATGAAGAAAGAAGAAAGAAGAAAGAAGAAAGAAAATGAAAGATGGAAGAAAGAAGAAGGAAGAAAGAAGAATCAAGTAGGAAGAAGCAAGAAGGAAGAAGATGAAGCTGAAGAAGAGAAAGAAGAAGATGAAGAAGAAGAAGAAGAGCAGCAAGAACAAAAAGAAGAAGACGAAGAAGAAGAATAAGAGAAGTAAAAGAAGAAACGGAGTAGGAAGAAGAAGAAGAAGAAGAAGAAGAAGAGGAAGTAGAACAAGTCGAAGAAGTGGAAGAAGAAGAAGAAGAAGAAGAAGAAGGAGAAGTAGTTGAAGAAGAAGAAGATGATGATGAAGAAGAAGAAGAAGAAGAAGTCGAAGGAGGAGAATAAGAAGAGTAAAAGACGAAAAAGAAGAAGAAGAAGATTGCAGGAAGACTAGGGAAAATAGATGAAGAAGAATAAAAAGAACATAAAAAAGAAAAGAAAGAAAAAGAGAAGAAGACAGAGTGAAGAAGAAGAAGAAGAAGAAGATGAAGAAGAAGAAGAAGAAGAAGAAGAAGAAGATGAGGAAGAAGAAGTAGAAGAAGGTGAAGAATATGAAGAAGAAGAAGAAGACGAAGAAGAGAAGAAGTAGAAGAAGAGGAAGATGAAGAAGAAGAAGAAGAGGAAGAAGAGGAAGAAGGTGAAGAAGAAGAAGAACAACAAGAGGAATTAGAAGAAAAAGTAGAAGGGGAAGAAGAGGAGAAGATGAAGAAGAACAAGAAGAAAAAGAAAGAGAAGAAGAGGAAGAAGAAGTAGAAGAAGAAGAAGAAGAAGAAGAAGAGGTAGAAGAAGCAGAAGAAAAAGAAGAATAAGAACAAGAAGAAGAGAAGAAGCAAAAGAAGAAGAAGAAGTGAAAGAAGAAGAAGAAGAAGAAGAACAACAACAACAACAAAAAGTAGGAAAAGAGGAAGATGAAGAAGAAGAAGAGGATGAAAAAGAAGAGGAAAAAGAGAAGAGGAAGAAGAGGAAGAAGAAGAAGAACAAGAATTTGAGGAGGAAGAAGAAGAAGAAGAGAAAAAAGTGGAAAAAGAGGAAAAGGAAGAGTTGGAACAAGGAGAAGACGATGAAGAAGTAGAAGGAGGAGGAGGAAGAGAAGAAGAAGACGACGAAGAAGAAGAAGAGAAGGAAGAAGAAGAAGAAGCAGAAGAAGATGAAGAAGGAGAACAGGCAGACGAGGAAGAAGAAAAAGCGAAAGATGAAGAAGTAGAGGAAGAAGAAGATATGGATGAAGAGGGTGAAGTGGTAGGTGAAGAAGAAGATTAAGTAGAAGAAGAGAAGAAGAAGAACCAGATGAGGAAGTCAACAAAGAACAAGAAGAAGTAGAAGAAGATGAATAAGAAGTAAAGTGAGAAAGAAGATGGAGAAGAACGGAAAGAAGGTTAACAAGAAGTAGGAGAATTGGAGGAAGAAGAAGAAGAAGAACAGTAGGAAGAAGAAGAAGAATAGGAATATGAGGTAGAAGACGATGAAGAGGAAGAAAGAGAAAAAGAAGAAGAAGAAGGAGGAGAAGTAGAAGAAGAAGAAGACAAAAAAGAAGAAGAAGAAGAAGAAGACAAAGGAGAAAAAGAAGAGTAAAAAGAAGAAGTGGAAGAAGAAAAGTAGAAGAGGAAGAAGAAGTGGAAGAAGTGGGAGAAGTGAAAGTAGAAGAAGATGGAGAAGTGAAAGCAAAAGAAAAAGAAGTAGAAGAATAGAAAAAGAAGATGAAGAAGAAGAAGTAGAAGAAGAAGGAGAAGTAAAAGAGAGGAAGAAGAATAAGAAGAAACAAAAGAAGAAGAAGAAGAAGATGAAGAAGAAAAAGAAAAAGAAGAAGATGAAGTAGAAGAAGAAAAAGAAGAAGAGGAAGTAGTAGAAGAAGAAGATGTAGAAGAAAAAGAAGAAGAAAAGGAAGAAGAAGAAAAAGAAGCTAAAGAAGAAGAAGAAAAAGAACTAAAAGAAGAAAAAGAAGTAAAAGAAGAAGAAGTAGTAGAAGAAGAAGAAGAGGAAGATGATGATGAAGAAGAAAAAGAAGAAGAAGTAGGAGAAGAAGAAAAAGAAGAGGAAGAAGAAGAAGAAGAAGTAGAAGTAGAGGACAAAAAGAAGTAAAAGAAGAAGATGAAGAAGAAGAAGAAGAATAAAAGAGAAGAAAAGGAAGAAGATAAAGAAGAAGAGGAAGAAGAAGAAGTAGAGGAGGAAGAAAAATGAGAAGAAGAAGAAAAAGATGGAGAGGAGTAAGCGGAAGAAGAAGAAGAACAAGAAGGTGATGAAGTAGTTGTGGAAGACGAAGAAGAAGAAGAAGAAGCAAAAGCAAAAGAATAAGAAGAAAAAGAAGAAGAAGAAGAAGAAGAAGAAGAAGAAGAAGGAGAAGAAGAAGAGGAAGAGGATTAGGGTGAAGGAGGAGGAGAAGAAGAAGAAATTGAGAAAGAACGGCAAGGAGAAGGAGCAGATGAAATAGAAAAAGAAGAAGAAGAAGAAGCAAAATAAAATGAAAAAGAAAAAGAAGAAGTTCAAGAAGGAGGAGGAGAAGAAGATGAAGAAGAAGAAGATGGGAAACAAGAAGAGGAAAAAAAGATGGAGAAAAAGTTGAAGAAGAAGAAGTAGAAGAGGATGAAAAAGAGAAGAATTTGAAGAAGAAGAAAAGGAAGACGAAGAAGTAGTAGAAGAAGAAGAAGATGATGATGATGATGAACAAAAAAAAGAAGAAGAAGTGAAAGAAGAAGCAGAGGAAGAAGAAGAAAAAGAAGAAAAAGAAGAAGAGGAAGAAGAAGATGATTAAGAAGAAAAAGAATAGGAAGAAGAAGAACAACAAGAAGAAGAGGTGAAGGAGGAGGAGGAAGAACAAGAATGAGTAGAAGAAGTGGAAGAAGAAGAAGAAGAAGGAGAAGAATGATAGGAAGGTGAGGAGAAGAGGATGGCGAAGAAGAAGAAGATGAGGAGGAAGAAGAAAAAGAAGAGGAGGAAGAAGACGATCAAGAATAAGAAGAAGATGATGATGTAGAAGAGGAGGAAAAAGAAGAAGAAGAAGAAGATGAAAAAAAAGAGGAAGAAGAGGAAAATTAATAGCAAGAAGATGTGGAGGAAGAAGAAGAACAAGAAGAAGAAGTGGAAGAAGAAGAAGAAGAAGAATAACTAGAAACCAAGATGAAGAAGAAGTGAAGAAAGGTTAGGACAAGAGGATGACAAAGTTGAAGAACATGATGAGGAACAAGAAGAAGATGAGGAAGAATATGATGATGAAGAAGAGGAAGATGATGACGAAGAAGAGGAGGAAGAAGAAGAAGAAGAAGAAGAAGAAGAGGATGAAAAAGAAGAGGAGGAAGAGGAAAAATTAGAACAAGAAGATGTGAAGGAAGAAGAAGAACAAGAACAAGAAGAAGGAGAAGAAGAAAATGATGAAAAAGAAAAGCAAGAAGAAGAAGAAGAAGAAGAAGAAGTTGAAGTAGAAGAACGAGAAGAGGAAGAAAAGATGTGGATGAAGTAGAAGAAGATGAGGATGAAGAAGAAGTGAAAGAAGAGGAACAAGTGGAGGAAAATAGTAAGACGAAGAAGGAGATGAAGAAGAAGACGAAGAAGAAGAAGTGGAAGAAAAAGAAGAAGTTTAAGAAAAAGAAGATCAAGGAGAAAAAGAGGAAGGAGGGAAAGATGGGGAAGAAGAAGCACAAGAAGAAGCAGAAGAAGAATAAGAAGAAGAAGAAGAAGATGATGATGAAAAAGATGGAGAAGAAGGAAAGAAAGAAGAAGAAGAAGAAGAAGAAGAAGAAGATAAAGAAGAGGAAGAAAAGAAGAAGAATAAGACGAAGAGGAAGAAGAAGAAGAAGAAGATGAAGAAGATTAAGAAGAAGAAGTAGAAGAGGAGGTAGTAAAAGAATAAGAAAAAAGGGAAAAAGAAGTAGAAGAAGAAGAAGAAGAAGAAGAAAAGTTAGAAGAAGAACAAGATGATGAAGTAGTAGTAGTAGTAGTACTAGAAGAAAAACAAGTTAAAGAAGAAGAAGAAGAAGAAGGTGAAGAAGTAGAAGAAGATGAAGATGATGTTGAAGATGATGAAGATGAAGAAGATGAAGAAAAAGAAGAAGTAGAAGAAGAAGAGGAGGAAGATGAAGAAGAAGAAGAAGAAGATGGGGAAGACAAAGAAGAAGAAAAAGAAGAAAAAGAAGAAGAAGAAGAAGAAGAGGAAGAAGATGAAGAAGATGATGAGGAAGAAGAAGAAGAGTAAGAAGAAGAAGAAGTAGAAGGTGGAGGAGCAGAACAAGAGGTAGAAGAACAAGAATAAGAAGAAGTAGAAGAAGAAGAAAAAGAAGATGATGATGATAAAGTAAAACAAGAAGGAGAAGGAGGAGGAGGGGAAGAAGAAGAAGAAGACGATGAAAAAAGGGGAAGAAGAAGTGGAAAAAGATGAAGAAGAAGAACAAGAAGAAGGAGAAAACCAAGAACCATAGAGGAAGAAAAAGGGAAGAAGAAGAAGAAGAAGAAGAAGAAGAAATAGAAGAAGTAGAGGAAGAAGAAGTCGAAGAAATAGGAGTAGGGGAAAAAGAAGAAGCAGAAGAAGTAGAAGAAGAAGAAGAAGAAGTAGAAGAAGAAGAAGAAGAAGAAAGGGAACAAGAAGTGGAAAAATAAGAAGCAGAAGAAGAAGAAGAAGGAGAGGAAGAAAAATAGTAGTAGTAGTAGAAGAAGAAGAAGAAGATAAAGAAAATGAAGAAGAGGAAGAAGACGAAGAAGAGCAAGAAGAGGAAGAAGAAGAAGAAGGAGAAGGATAAGAAGAGGAAGACGAAGAGGAGGAAGAAGAAGAAGAAGAAGAAGAAGAAGAAGAGGAGGAAGAAGAAGAAGAAGAAGAGGAAGAAGAAGAAGAAGAAGAAGATGTGGAAGAAGAAGAAGAAGTGGATGATGAAGAAGAGGAAGATGAGGAGAAGAGGATGATTAAGAAGAAGAAGATGAGGAGGCAGAAGAATAAGAAGAGGAATATGAAGAAGAAGAAGAAGAAGAAGAAGAAGAGGAAGAAGAATTGGAAGAAGATAAAGAGGACGAAGAAGAAGAAGAAGAGGAAGAGGAGAAATAAGAAAAGGAAAAGAAGATGAGACATAAAAAGAATAAGAAGAAGAAGAGGAAGAAGAAAAGGAGAAAGAAGAAGAAGAAGTAGAAGATTAATTATTAAGGATTAGGGATTAGTGAATATGGATTAGGGATTAGGGATTAGAGAACAATGATTTGGGATGCAGGATTTAAGATTAGAGATTAAGTATTAGAGATTACGGATTAGAAATTAACATATTAGGGTTAGAACTAAAAAATGGATTATGGTTTAGTGATTAGGCATTTGTGATTGAGGATAAGATATTATGAATTAAAGATGAGGAATTATTGATTATAGTTTAGGGATTAGTTGTTAGGGGAGAAGGTTTTGAGTTTAGGGATTAGAGGTTTATGATTAGTAGTTAGGGATTAATGATTAAGGATGGATTGGGGATTAAGAATTAGGGATTAGGGATTAAGGAGAAGGGAGAAGGAAGAAGAAAGAAAAAAGAAGAAGATGAAGGAAAAAAGAAGAAGGAAGAAGGAAGAAGGAAGAAAGAAGAAGAAGAAGGGGAGGAAGAGGAAGTGGAAAAAGAAGAAAAAGAAGAAGAAGAAGAGGAAGAAGAAGAGAAAGAATAAAGAAGAAAGAAGAAGAAAGAAGAAAGAAAGAAGAAGGAAGTGAAGAAGGAAGAAGCAAGAGGGAAGAATGAAGAATAAAGAAGAATGAAGAAAGTGGAAACAAGAAAGAAGAAAGAAGAAAGAAGGAAGAAGAAGTAGAAGAAGAAAAAGAAGAAGAAGGAGATTAAAAAGGAGATAGACAATGAAGAGAAGGTGAAGGAGAATGAGAAGGAGAAGGAGAAGGGGAAGGTGAAGGAGATGAAGAAAGAGAATGAGAGCGAGGAGTAGGAGCCAGAGAAGTAGAAGGAGAAGGAGAATGAGAAGGAGTAAGTGAAGGAGAAGAATGAGAAATAGAAGAAGAAGAATAAGAAGAAGAAGAAGAAGAAGAAATAGAAGAAGAAGATGATGATAACGGTAATGATAAAGAAGAAGGAGAACAAGAGGAAGAAGAAGAGGAAGGAGAAGAACAAGAAAAGAAGAAATAGAGGAAGAAGAAGTAGATAAGTTAGAAGAAGAGGATGAAGTAGGAGAAGAAGAAGATGGCGATGAAGACGACGAAGAAGAAGAAGAAAAGGAAGAAGAGGAAGAAGAAGAGAAAGAATAAAGAAGAAAGAAGAAGGAAAATTGCAAAAGGATGACAAAAAGGGTTTGGAAGAACGAAGGAGGAAGAAAGTAGAAAGAATAATAAAGGAAGAAGAAAGAAGGAAGAAGAAGAAGAAGAAGAAGAAGAAGGAGAAGGAAAAGAAGCAGGACGAGAGGAGGAGAAGGCGAAGGAGAAGGAGAAGGTGAAGGAGAAATAGAAGAGGAAGTTGAAGGAGATGGAGAAGGAGAAGGACAAGTAGAAGAAGAAGAAAAAGAAGAAGAAGATGAAGAAGAGGAAGAAGGAATAGTAGAAGAAGAAGAAGAAGAGAAAGTGGAAGAAGAAGAGAAAGTGGAAGAAGAAGATGAAGAAGGCGAAGAAGTAGAAGAAGTAGAAAAGAAGAAGTAGAAAAAGAAGAAGAAGAAGAAGAACAAGAGGTAGAAGAAGAGGAAGATGAAGAATAAGAAAAGAATGAGGAGGAGGAGAAGAAGAAGTACAAGAAGAAGAGGAAGAAGAAGAAGAGGAAAAGTTGAAGAAGTTAATGAAGAAGAAGAAGAAGAGGAAGAAGAAGAGAAAGAATAAAGAAAAGGAAGAAGAAAGATTGAAGAAGGAATAAGGAAGGAGGAAGGAAGATGGAAAAAGGAGAAAGGAAGATGAAAAGAGAAAGAAGAAAGTAGAAAGAAAAAAGAAGAGAGAGAGGAAAGAAGGAACAAGAAGAAGAAGAAGAAGGACAAGGAAAACGAGAAGGAGGATTAGGAGAAAGTGGGGGAGAATGTGAAGGAGATGAAGAAGGAGAAGGAGAAGAGGAAGGTGAAGGAGGTGGAGAAGGAAAAAGAGAAGGAGAAGGAGGAGTAGTAGACAAAGAAGAAGAAGGAGAAGGAGAAGCAGAAGAAGAAAGACTAGGAGAAGGAGAAGGGGAAGAAGAAAGAGAAGTAGAAGACAAAGAAGAAGAAGAAGAAGTAGAAGGAGAAGAAGAACAAGGAAAAGAAGAAGAAGAATAAGAAGAAAAAGAAGAGGAAGAAGAAGAACAAGAAAAGAAGAAGAGGGAGAAGAAGAAGAAGAAGAAGAAGAGTAAGAAGAAGAAGAGGAAGAAGAAGAAGATGATGAAGGTGAAGACGAAGAAGAAGAAGAAGAAGAAGAAGAAAAGAAAAGAAAAGAAAGAAGAAGAAGAAGAAGAAGTTGAAAAAGAAGAAGAAGAAGTTGAAAAAGAAGAAGAAGAAGAAGAAGAGGAAGAAGAAGAAGAAGAAGAAGAAGAGGAAGATGGGGATGAAGAGGAAGAAGAAAAAGAAGTGAAAAAGGAAGAAGAAGCAAAAGACAAAGAAAAAAAAGTTGAAGAAGTGATAGAAGAAGAAGAAGAATAAGAAAAGGATGAAGAAATGGATTAGAGATTAGGGGTGAGGGATTAGGGATTGTAGATTAAGGTGGAAGTAGTTAAGGATTAGGGAATATGGATTACAGATTTGGGAGGTAGGGATTGGGGATTAGAGAGGTGTTAAGGATTTGTGGTTAGGGATTAGGGATGGAGGGATTAGGTGAAAGGCAATAGGGATTATGGATTAGTAATTAGATATTAGGGCTTAAAAATTAAGGATTATGGATTAATGAGTTAGCATTAGGGGATAGGAAATATGATTTAGGGATTAAAGATTAAGGATTTGGGAGTAAAGATTAGAGATGAAGAGATTAATTATTAAGGATTAGAGTTTAGGGATTAGGGATTAAGGATTATGGGATTAATTATTAATGATTAGGAATTTGGGATTAAGGATTACAGATTAAGGAATAGTAATTATGAATTGAAGATTAGTGAGTAGGGATTCGAGATGTAGGATTAAGTGTTAGAGATTAAGGATTAGGATTAAGATTAAGGATTAGAGATTTGAGATTAAAAATTATATATTATAGAATGAGAATAAGGGTTAATAATTAGCTATTAGGGTTTAAAAATTAAGGAATAGAGATTATGGATTAAGGATTAGAGGTTAGAGATTAAGGATTATAGATTATAGGTTAGGGATTAAGGATTAGGAATTAGGTATTAGTGATTAGGGTTTAAAGATTACTGATTAAGGATTAATGATTAAGGATTAAGGATTGATTAGGGATTATGGATTAAGGATTCAAGATTAGGTATTACGAAATAGTGAGAAGGAAGAAAGAAGGAGGAAGGAAGAGGAAGAAAAAGGAAGAAAGAACAAGAAAGAAAGAAGAAGGGAGAAGTTAGAAGGAAGAAGAAGAAAAAGAGAAGGAAGAAGAAGAGGAAAAAGAAGAAGAAAAAGAAGTGGTAAAAGAAGAGGAAGAATAAAGAAGAAAGAAGAAAGAAGTAGAAGAAAGAAGAAGAAAGAAAGAAGAAGAAAGAAGGAAGGTGGAAGGAAGAAGCAGGAAGGAAGAAGGAAGAAGAAAGAAGAAAGAAAAAAAAGAAAGAAAAATTAAGAAGAATAGGAAGAAGAAGATGTAGAAGGAGAAGGGGAAGAAGGAGAAGAAAAAAGAGAATAAGAAGTAGATGGAGAAGGAGAAGGAGATGGAGAAGGTGATGGAGAAGGAGAAGGAGAAGTAGAAGGAGAAAGAAGAGGAGAAGAAGATGGAGAAGATTAATGAGAAGAAGAAGAAGAAGAAGAAGAAGAAGAGGAAGTAATAGAAGTAGTAGTAGTAATTGAAGAAGAAGAAGAGGAGGAAGAAGAAGAGGAAGAAGAAGCTAAAGAAGAAGAAAAAAAGAAGAAAAAAGAGAAAAAGAAGAAGAGGAAACAGAAGAAGAAGAAGAGATAGAAGAAGTATAAGAAGAAAAAGAAAAGAAGTAGTAGTAGTAGAAGAAGAAGAACAACAAGAACAAGAAGAAGAAAAAGAAGAAGAATTAGAAGGAGAAGAAGAAGAAGAAGAAGAAAAAGAAAAAGATGAAGAAGAACAAGCCAAAGAGGATGAAGTGGAAGAAGAAGAAGATGAAAATGAAGAACAAGAAGAAGAAGAAGAAGTGGAGGATGAGGAAGATGAGGTAGATGAGGAAAAAGTATTAAGGATGACAGATTAAAGATTAGGGATTAGAGAATAGAGACTATAGGTTTTAGATTATAAATTATGGATTAAGAATTAAGGATTAGGGATTACATGTTAAAGATTAAGGTTTAAAGACTAGAGATTAAGGATTAACGATTAAGGATTAAGGATTAAAAATTATCTATTAAGGATGGATTAGGGATTAGGGATTAGGGAATAAGGATTACGGAATAATGCTTTTGTATTAGTGGTTAGGGAGGGATGGATTAGGGATTACAAATTTTTGGATAAGAGATTAGGGAGGGAAGGGTTAAGGAGTAAGGTTTAGAGAATATAGATTAAGCATTATGAAGAAGAAGTAGAAGAAGAAGAAGATGAGGAAGCAGAAGAAGAAGAAGAACAAGGAGAAGAAGATGATGAAGAAGAAGAAGAAGATTGAGAAGAAGAAGAAGAAGAAGAAGAAGAGGAAGATGAAGAAGAAGAAGAAAAAGAAGAACAAGAAGGAGAAGAAGAAGAAGAAAAAGAAGAAGAAAATGAAGTGAAGGAAGAAGAAGAAGAAGAAAAAAAAGAAGAAGAGGAGGAAGAAGAAGAAGAAGAAGAAGAAGAATAAGAAGGAGAAGAGTAAGAAGAAGAAGAAGAGTAAGGTGAAGAAGTTGAAAGGAAGAAGAAGAAGAAGAAGAAGAAGAAGAAGAAGAAGAGGATGAAGAAGAAGAAGAGGAAGACGAAGAGGAAGATGAGAAGAAAAAGAAGAAGAACAACAAGAAGAGAGGAAGAAAAAGATGAAGAAGAAGAAGAAGGAGAAATAGATGAAGATGAAGAAGAAGGAGAAGAAGAAGAAGTAGAAGAAAAAAAGAATAAATAAAAGAGGAAGAAGAAGAAGAAGAAGAAGAAGAGGAAGAGGAAGAAGAAGAAGAAAAAGAAAAAGAAGTAAAGAGGAAGAAGTAAAAGGGAAAGAAGTAGTAGTGGAACAAGATAAGGAAGAAGATGAGGTGGAAGAAGAAGAAGAAGAAGAAGAGGAAGACTAAGAAAAAGAAGAAGAGGAAGATGAAGAGATGTAGTTGAAGAAGAAGTAGAAGAAGAAGAAAAGGAAGAAGAAGAAAAAGAAATAATAGTAATAGAAGAAGAAGAAGAAGGAGAAGAGGAGGAAGAGAAAGAAGAAGAAGATGAAGTAGTTAAGGAAGAAGAAGAAGTAGAGGAAGAAGAAAATGAAGAAGAAGAAGAAGAAGAAGTGGAAGAAGAAGAGGAAAAAGAAATAGATTCGGGATCAAGTGTTAGCGATTAGGAATTAAGGATTATGGAATGAAGGATTAGGGATTAGGTATTAGGGAATATTGACAGAAGATTAATGATAGAGGGATTAGGGATTAGGGATTAGGAATTAGGCATTTTTGTGTAGCAGTTAGAGATTAAGGTTTTGTGATTAGGGATTAATATTTAGAGATTAGAGATTAGGGATTAAGGAGAGGGAGATTATGGATTAAAGAATATAGATTATTGATTAAGGGAGGGATTAAGGATTAGAGATTAGGTATGGGATTAGTAATTAAGGATTAAGGAGGGAGGGATTAGATATTATGTATTATAGATTAAGGATTAAGGATGAAAGATTAGAGATTATGAATTAATAATTATGGATTAGAGTTTAGGGATTAAGGATTATGGATTAGGGAATAGAGATAAGGGATTATAGAGGAAGAGGTGGAAGAAGAAGTTGAAGAAAGAAGAAGTAAAAGAAGGGGAAGAAGAAAAGGATTAGGGATTAAGGATTAAGGGTTAAGAATTAGTGATTAAGGATTAGGACTAAAGGGATATGGGATTAGGTGTTAGCGATTATGGATTAGGGATTATGGAATAGGGATTAAGGATTATCAATTAGCGATTAGGGATTAAGGATTAAGAAATAAAAAATAAGTAATAGGTTAATGAATTAAGCGTTAGGGATTACGAATTAAGGTTAGGATTAGGGATGAAAAGATCAATGACCAGGGATTAGGGATTAAGGATTAAGGATTAATGATTAGGGTTTTAGGATTTGGGATTATAGATTAAGGAATATGGAATAGGGATTAAGAATTAGAGATTAGTGGTTATGGATTTAGGATTCAAGGTTATGGATTAAAGATTAGGGATTAGGGAGTAGAGATTGTGTGATTAGGATTAAGATTAGAGATTAGCGATAAGGGATTAGGGATTAAGAATTAAGTATTAGTGATAAGGGATTAGAGATTATTGATTAAGGAATTTGGAATATAGATTATCTATTAGAGATTAGGGATCCAGTTTTAGGGATTGGGGTTTAAGGATTATGGATTTAGGGTTAGGGATTAGGGATTAGAAATTAGGGATTCAACATTATGGATTATAGATTAGGGATTAGGTATTAGAGACTAGGGATTTGGGTTTAGAGACAAAGGATTAGATATTAGCAATTAAGGATTAGGGATTATGGATTAAGGATGGATTAAAAATTAGGGACTAAGGATTAGGTGTTGGGGATTAAAGCATTGAGATTAGGGATTAGTGATTAGAGAGGCATGGATTAGGGACTACAAATTTAGAGATAAGAGATTGAGGGAGGGGCAAAAGAGTAGGGATTAGGGAATAGGGACTAAGGATTATGAAGAAGAAGGTGAAGAAGAAGAGGAGATAGAAGAAGAACAACAACAACATGGAGAAGAAGAAGAAGAAGAAAAAGATGAAAAAGAAGTAGAAAAAGAAGAAAAGGAAGACAAAGAGAAGAGGAGGAAGAAGAAGAAGAAAATAAGGAAGAAGAAGAAGAAGAAGAAGATAAAGAAGAAGAGGAGGGAGAAGAAGAAAGAGAAGAAGAAGAGGAAGAAGAAGAAGATGAAGAAGAAGAAGAAGAAGAAGAAGAAGGAGAAGAGTGAGAAGAGTAAGAAGAAGAAGAAGAAGAAAAAGAAGAAGAAGAGGAGGAAGAAGAAAAAAAAGAAGAAGAGGAGGAAGAAGAAGAAGAACAAGAAGAAGAAGAATGAGAAGGAGAAGAGTAATAGGAAGAAGAAGAATAAGAAGAAGAAGAAGAAGGTGAAGAAGTTTAAGAAGAAGAAGTAAGAGAAGACGAAGAAGGAGATGAAGAAGAAGAAGAAGAAGAGAGGAAAAAAAAGATGAAGAAGTAAAAGTAGAAGGCAAAGAGGAGGAGGAAGAAGAAGAAATAAAAGAAGAAGAAGAAGAAGAAGGGGAAGAAGGAGAAGCAAAAGAAGAAGAAGAAGAAGAAGAAGGACAAGAAATAGAAGAGGAAGAAGAAGGAGAAGAAGAAGAAGAAGAAGAATAAGTAGAGCAATAAGAAGAGGAAGAAGAAGAAGAAGAAGAAGAAGAAAAAGAAGAAGAAGAAGAAGAATAAGTAGAGGAAAAAGAGGAAGAGGAAGAAGTGGAACAAGAAAAAGAAGAAGAAGAAGAGGAAGAAGAAGAAAAAAATGAAGTAAAAGAAGAATAAGAAGAAGAAGAAGAAGATTAAGAAGAAGAAGAAGAAAAGGATGGTGAAGAAGAAAAGGATGAAGAAGAAGAAGAAGAAGAAAAGAAGAAATAGAAGCGAAAGAAGAAGGAGAAGGAGAAGAAGAAGAAGAAGAAGTAGAGGAAGAAGATGAGGAAGATGTTGAAGAACAAGAACGAGAACAAGAACAAGAAGAAAAAGAAGAAGAAGAAGAAGAGGAGGAGGAAAAGGAGGAAGAGGAAGAAGTAGAGATGTAGAAGTAGTAGAAGAAGAAAAGAAGAAGAAGAAGAAGAAGAAGAAGAAGAAGAAGAACTGGAAGAAGAAGAAAAAGAAGAAGAAGAAGAGGAGGAAGATATAGAAGAAGAAGAAGAAAAGAAGATGAAAATGACAAAGAAGAGGAAGAAGAGGAAGAAGAAGAAGATGAAGAGGTGCAGGAAGAAGAAGTAGAAGAGAAAGATGATTAGGGATCAGTGGTTAGGGATTACAGATAAGGAAGGAAAGATTAGGGATTATGTATCTGGGAATGCAGAGTAAAGGTTAGGGAGGGAGATATTAGGGATTTGGGAGTTAGCAATTAGGGATTAAGGATTATGTGTTAGGGATTAGAGATTAGAGATTAAATAGGGAGCGATTAAGGATTTGGGATTAGGGAATACAGATTACGGGTAAAGGAGGGAGGGATTCGGGATTAGAGATTAGGTATTAGGAATTACTGATTGGGGATTCAGGAGGGAGGGATTAGGTATTAGGCATTATAGTTTAGGGCTTAAAGATTATGGATTAGGAAGTAGGCATAAATGATTAGGGAAGAAGACGAGGAAGAAGAAGTGCAAGAAGGAAGAATAAGAGGAAAAAGTTGTAGAGAAGAAGAAGAGGAAGAATAAAAAAGAAATAAGAAAGAATAAAGAATAAAGAAGAAGAAAGAAAGAAGATTGGAGAAGAAAGAAGGAAGGTGAAAGTAAGAAGAAAGAAGGAAGAAGAAAGAGGAAAGAAGAAAGAAGAAAGAAGAAAGAAGAAAGAAGAAGAAGAAGAAGAAG
The DNA here is from genome assembly GCA_023846275.1 of Vanilla planifolia. Lineage (NCBI taxonomy): Eukaryota > Viridiplantae > Streptophyta > Magnoliopsida > Asparagales > Orchidaceae > Vanilla > Vanilla planifolia. Next base: position 227,827 of record JAIUJO010000238.1, on the reverse strand, counting down.
AAAAAGGAGGAGAAGAAGGAGGATGTAGAGAAAGAGGAGTACAAAGAGAAGGAGAAGGAGATGGAGATGGAGAAGGAGAATGTGAAGGATAAGGAGGAAGAGAATGAGAAAGAGAAGGAGAAGGAGAAGGAGAAGGAGAAGTAGTAGAAGAAGAAGCAAAAGAAGAAGAAGAAGAAGAAGAAGAAGAAGAAGAAATAGAAGAAGAAGAAGGAGATGACGAACAAGAATCTGAGGAAGAAGAAGAAGAAGAAGAAAAAGAAAAAGAAGAAGAAGAAGAATAAGATAAGGAAGATGAGGAAGAGCTAGAAGAGGAAGAAGAAGAGGGAGAAGAATTATATGAAAGGAAGAAAATGGAGAAAAAGAAGAAAGAGAAGAAGAGGAGGAGGTAGAAGTAATAGAAGGAGAAGAAGATGAAGAAGAGGAAGATAATGAAGAAAAAGAAGAAGGAGAAGAAGTAAAAGAAGAAGAAGAAGAGTAAGATGAGGAAGATGAGGAGGAAGAAGAAGAAGAATGGGAAGAAGAAGAAGTGAAAGAAGAAGAAGAAGAAGGAGACATGGAAGAAGAAGAAGAAGGAGAGGAAGAAGAGGAAGAAGAGATGTCTTAAGGATTAAGGATTAAGGATAAGGGGTTAGGGTTTATGGATTAGGGACTAAGGAGGGAGGGATATAGGATTAGTAGATAGTGATTAAGGATTAGGAGTTACAGATTAGATATTAAAAAATTAAAGATTAAGGATTATCAATTAGGGATTAGGAATTAGGGTTTAATGATCAAGGATGAGCACTTAGGGAGTAAATGTTAAGGAATAAGCAGTAGGGATAAAAGGTTAACGATTAGGGATTAGGGTTATCGATTAAAGATGAAAGGATTAATGATTAAGGATTAGGGATTAGAGATTAAGGATTAAGGGATTACTTGCTAAAGATAGGAGATTAAGGGTTTAGGATTATAAATTAAAGAATAGAAATTATGGATAAAGGATAAGAGATTAGTGATTATGAATTTGGGATTCAAGATTACGGATTAGAGATTTGGGATTAGGTATTAGGGATTAGGGTTTAAGGATTAAGGATTAAAGATTAAGGATTAGGGATTAGAAATTAAGAATTCAGGATTATGGATTATTGATTAGGAATTAAGGATTAGGGATTAGGTATTATGGATTATAGTTCAGGGATTACAGATTAGGAATTAGAGATTAAGGATTACATATTAGCTTAGGGATTATGGATCAAAGATGGATTAAGGAATATGGATTAGGGATTATTAAATAAGAATTAAGGAATAAGGATAAGAGATTAATGATTAGGGATTACAAATCTAGGGATAAGGGACTAGGGTGGGTGGGATTACAGAGTAGGGATAAGGGAATAAGGATTAAGGATTTCAAAGAAGAAGGAGATGAAGAAGATGAGGAGGAGAAAGAAGAAGAAGAAGAAGAACAAGGAGGAAGAGAAGAAGAAGAAGATGATGATGATGATGATGATGATGACGAAGAAGAAGAAGAAGAACTAGAAGGAGAAGAGGAACAAGAAGAAGAAGAAGAAGAAGAAGAAGAAAAAGAAAAAGAAGAGGAGGAGGAAGACGAAGAGGAGGAGGAAGAAGAAGAAGAAAAAGAAGAAGAAAAAGAAGAAGAGGAAGAAGAAGAAGGAGATGAAGAAGAAGAATGAGAAGGAGAAGAGTAAGAAGAGGAAGAAGAAGGAGAAGGTGAAAAGTTGAAGAAGAAGGAGAAGAAGAGGAAGATGAAGAGGAAAAAGAAGAAGAGGAAGAAGAAGAAGAAAAAAAGGAAGGTGTAGAAGAAAAAGAAGAAGAACAAAAAGAAGAGAAGAAGAAAAAGATGATGATGAAGAAGAAGATGAAGAACAAGAAAAGGAAGAGGAAGAAGAAGAAGAAGAAGTGGAAGATTACGAAGAAGAGGAAGAAGAAGAAGATGAAGATATGGAAGAAAAAGTAGAGGAAGAAGAAGAAGAGGAGTAAGAAGAAGAAGTGGAAGAAGTGGAAAAAGAAATTGATTATGAATCAACTATTAGAGATAATGAATTAGGGATTAGGGATTATGGGATAAAGGATTAGAGATTAGGTATCAAAGAATATGGATTAAAGATTAATGATGGAGGGATTAGGGATTAGGAATTTGGGATTTATGAGTTAATAATTAGGGAATAAGGTTTAGGGATTAGTGATTAGGAATTAGGGACTATGAATTAGGGATTGAGGAGGGCGAGATTACGAAAGTGGGATTAGGGATTAAGGAATATGGATTATGGATTAAGGAGGGAGGGATTAGGCATTAAAGATAAGGTATTTAGGATTACATATTGTTGATTAAGGATGTAGGGATTTGACATTAGCCATTATAGTTTACGAATTAGGGATTCAAGATTAGAGATTTTTTATTAGTAACTAGGGAATTGGGTTTAGTGATTAAGGATTATGGATTAAGTAGTAGTGATTAGGGATTAAGGAAGAAAAGGAGGAAGAAAAAGTGGAAGAAGGAAGAAGTAGAAGAAAAAGAAGAAGAAAAGGACTAGATATTAAGGATTAGAGGTTAAGAATTAGTGATTAAGGAACAAGAATGGAGAGATATGGGATTAGGTGTTAGGGATTATAGATTAGGGATTAAAAATAAGGTATTGAAGATTTCTAATTAGGGATTAAGCATTAAGGTTTCAGGATTAAGTATTAGAGATTAAGGAGAAAGGATTAAGAAATAAGTAATAGGGATAAGGGATTAAAGGCTAGGGATTAAGGATTAAGGTTATGAGGATGAAGGGATAGATAATTAGGGATTATGGATTAAGGATTAAGGATTAAGGGATTAATTATT
>JAIUJO010000238.1:212500-222500 GCA_023846275.1 Vanilla planifolia | reverse complement strand
AGTAGAAGGGAAAGAAGAAGTTTAGGAAAAGAAGAAAATGGAGAGAAAGAATAAGGAGGAGAAAGGGGTGTGGAAGAAGAAGTAGAAGAAGAAGAAGACAATGAAGGAGAAGAAGAAGAGGAAGATGATGATGAAGAAGAAGAAGAAGAAGTAGAAGAGGAAGTAAAAGAGGAAGAAGAAGAGAAACATGTGGAAGATGAGGAAGAACAAGAAGAAGAAGAAAAGGAAGAAGAAGAAGGAGAAGAAGAAGAAGAGAAAGATTAGATGGATTATAAATTAAGGTTTAGGAGTTAGGGATTCGAAATTAGGGATTAGGTATTAAGCAGGGAGGGATATGGGATTAGGTGTTAGGGATTAAAGATTAGACATTACAGATTAGAGACTAAAAATTGAGGATTAGGGATTATCTATTAGAGATTAGAGATTAGGATTTAATGATTCAGGATTAGGGATCAATGAGTAAGGATTAAGGTACAAATAGTAAAGATAAAGGATTAAGGACTAGGGATTAGTGTAAAGGATTTGGGTTGAAGGGATTAATGATTAAGGATTAGATTAAGGATTAGATTAAGGATTAAGAGTTAAAAGATTATGTACTAAGCATTAGAGATTAGAGATTTAGGATTTTTAATTATGGATTAGGAAATAGAGATTAAGGATAAAGGACATGAGGTTAGTGAATAGGGATTTAGGATTCAGGATTATAGATCATAGATTAGGGATAAAGTATCAAGGATTAGATTTTAAGGATTAAGGATTAGGGATTAGAAATTAAGGATTTAGGATTATGAATTTTAGATTAGGGATTAAGCATTAGGGTTTATGGTTTAGGAATTAGAGATTCAAATTAAGAGATTAGAGATTAGATATTTAGGATCAGGATTATGGATTATGCATTAAGGATGGATTAGAGATTAGGGATTGAGGAATAGAGATAAGGGATTAGTGATTAGGGATTAAAAATTTAGAGATAAGAGGCTAGGGAGGGTAGGATTAAAGAGTAGGGATAAGGGAATAAGCATTAAGGATTACAGAGAAGAAGGAGAAGAAGAAGAAGGGGAGGAGGAAGAAGGAGAAGAAGATGATGATGATGAAGAAGAAGAAGAAGAAAAAGAATAAGAGGAAGAAGCAGAAGAAGTGGTAGATGAAGAAGATAAGAAAGAAAAAGAAGAAGAAGAAAAAGAAGAAGAAGAAGAAGAAAAAGAAGAAGTTAAGGAGGAAGAAGAAGAGGAAAAAGAAGAAGGGGAACAAGAAGAAGAAGAATTAGGATGAGAAGAGTTAGTAGGAGAAGGAAAAGGTAAACAAGTTGAAGAAGAAGAAGAAGAAGAAGAAGAAGAACAACAACATGAAGATGAAGAGTAAAAGAAGAAGAATAATAGGAGAAAGATGAAGAACAAAAAGAAGAAGAAGAGGAAAAAGATGTTGAACAAAAAGAAGAAGAACAAGAAGAAGAGAGGAAGAAAAAGATGTAGGAGAAAAAATAGAAGAAGAAGAAGAAATAAATGAAGAAGAAGAAGAAGAGGCAGAAGGAGAAGAAGAAGAAGAAGGTGAAGAAGAATAAGAAGAAGAAGAAGAAGTAGAAGAGGAAGAAGAGAAAGAAGAAGAAGGAAAAGAAGACGAAGAAACAGAAGAAGAAGATGAAGAAGAAGAAGAAATAGTAGAGGAAGAAGAAGTGGAAGAAAAAGAAGAAGAAGAAGAAGAACATAAAGAAGAAGAGGAAGAAGAAGAAGAAGAGGAAAAAGGAAGAAGAAGAGACGTAGAAGAAGAAGAAGAGGAAGAAGAGGAAGAAGAAAAATAAGAAGTGGAGGAATAACAAAAAGAAGAAAAAGAAGGAGAAGAAGAAGAGGATTAAGGTTTGAGGATTAGTGATTAGGAAGGGACCGATTAGGCATTATTGATTAGGGATTCGAGAATAAGGAATAAGGATTATGAGGAAGAACTGGAGGAAGAAAAAGATGAAGAAAAAGAAGAAGAAGAATAAGAAGAAGAAAAAGAAGAAGAGGAGAGGAAGAAGACGAAGAAGAAGAAGAAGAAGAAGAAGAAGAAGAAGGAGAAGAAGAAGAAGAAGAAGAAGGAGAAGAAGTAGAAGAAAAAAAAGGAGAAGAAGAAGAAGAAGAAGAAGAAGAAGGGGAACAACAAGAAAGAGAAAAGGAAAATGAACAAGAGGAAGAAGAAGAAGAAGAAGAAGAAGAAGAAAAAGAAGAAGAAGAAGCATAAGAAGAAGAAAAAGAAGAAGAAGAAGAAGAAGAAGAGGAAGAGAAAGTAGGAGAAGAGGATAAAGGTGAAGCAGAAGAATAGGAAGAAGTAGAAGAAAAGATTAATGAGAAAAATAAAAAGTAAAGGAAGAAGATGAAGAAGAAAAGAAGAAGAAAAGGAGGAGGAGAAAGAAGAAGAAGAAAAAGAAGATGACAAACAAGAAGAATAACAAGAAGTACAAGAAGAAGCGAAAAAAGGAGAAGAAGTAGAAGAATGAGAGGAATAATAATAAGAAGTTGAAGAAAAAGATGTGGAAGGAAATGAAGAAGAAGTGGGAGGAGAAGATCAACAGAAGGAAGAAGAAGAAGACGAAGTAGAAGAACAAGAAGAGGAGGAGGAGCAAGAGAAGGAAGGAGAAGTAGAAGAGAAAGAAGGCATGGAAGAAGAAGAAGAAGAAGAAGAAGAAGAGGAAGAAGAAGGAGAAGAAGAAGAAGAAGAAGTGGAAGAAGAAGAAGAAGAAGAAGAAGATGAAGAAGAAGGAGAAGAAGAAGAAGAAGAAGTGGAAGAAGAAGAAGAAGAAGAAGAAAAAGAGGAAGAAGAAGAAGTAGAAGAAGAAGAACAAGTTGAAGAAAAAGAGGAAGAAGAAGAAGAAGAAGAAGAAGAAGAAGAGGGAGAAGAAGAGAAAGAAGAAGAAGAAGAAAAATAAGAAGAAGAAGACGAAGAAGAGGTGGAAGAAGAAGAAGAAGAAGAAGAAAAGGAAGAAGTAGTAGAAGAAGAAGAACAATAAGAAGAAGAGGAAAAAGAAAAGGGTGAAGAATAAGAGAAAAAAGAAGAAGTAGAAGAAGAACAAGAAAAATAAGAAGAGATATAAGTAGAACAACAAGAAGAGGAAGAAGAAGAAGAAGAAGGAGGAGAAGAAGAAGAAATATAAGAACAAGAGGAAGATAAGGATTACAGGAAGAAGAACATAAAGAAGACAAGGGTGAAGAAGAAGAGGAGGAAGAAGAAGAAGATGAAGAAGTTGAAGAAGAAGAGGAAGAAGATGAAGAAGAGGAAGAAGAAGAAGTAGAAGAAGAGGAAGAAGATGAAGAAGAGTCAGAAGAACAAGAAGAAGAGGAAGAAGAAGAAGAAGAAGAAGAAGAATAAGAAGAAGAAATTGAAGAGGACGAAGAACATGAAGAAGAAGAAGAAAAAGAAGATGAAGAAGAATAAAAAGAACAAGAAGAAGAAGAAATGGAAGAAGATGTAGAAGAAGAAGGACAATTAGAACAAGAAGAAGAGGAAGAAGGAGAAGAAGAAGAAGAAAAAGAAGAAGAAGAAGAAGTAGAAGAAGAAGAAGAGGAAGATGAAGAAGAGGAAGGAGAAGATGAAGAAGAGGAAGGAGAAGATGAAGAAGAGGGAGAAGAAGAAGAAGAAGGAGAAGAGAATGAGGAGGAGGAAGAAGAAGAAAAAGATGTAGAAGAAGAAGAGGAAGAACAAGAAGAAAAGGAAGAAGAAGAAGAAGAAAAAGAAGGAGAAGAAAAAGAAGAAGGAGAAGAAAAACAAGAAGTAGTTGATGAAGAAGAAGCAGAGGAGGAGGAGCAAGAAGAAGAAGAAGAAGAAGAAGAACAAGAGGAATAAGAAGAATAATAAGAAAAAGATGAAGAAGAAGAGGAAGAAGAAGAAGAAGAAGAATACCAATAGGAAGATGAGGAAGAAGAAATGAAGAAGACGAGGAAGAAGGAGCATAAGAAGTGGATGAAGAAGAAGAAGAAGTGGAACAAAAAGAGGAAGATGATGAAAAAGAGGAAGAAGAAGAGAAGGAAGAAGCAAAAGAAAAGTTAGAAAAAGAAAAGGAGGAAGAACAAGAAGAAAAGGAACAAGAAGAAGAAGAAGAAGTAGAAGAGGAAGAAGAGGAAAATGAAGAAGAAGAAGAAGAAGTGAAGAAGTGAATTAAAAAGAAGAAGATAATGAAGTGGAAGAAGACGAAGAAGAAGAAGATCATTTAGAAGAAGAAGAAGGATCAGAAGAAGGAGAGGAAGCAGAAGAGGTAGTAGAAGAAAAAGAGGAAGGAGATGAAAAAGAATAAGAAGATTGAGAAATGGAAGCAGAAGAAGAGGAGGGAGAAAGGAAAGAGGGCTAAGAAGAACAAGAAGTAATAAAAGAAGAAGGAAAAAAGTGGAGGAGGAGGAGGAAGAAGATGGAGAAGAAGAAGAAGAAGAGGAAGAAGAAGAAGAACAAGTAGAAGAAGAAGAAGCAGATGAAGAGCAAGAAGTAGAAGAAGAAGAAGAAGAAGAAGAATATGAAGAAGAAGACGAAGAGGAAGAAGAGGAAGAAGAAGAGGAAGAAGAAGAGGAAGAAGAAGAAGAGAAAGAAGAAGAGGAAGAAGAGGAGGAACAAGAAGAAGAGGAAGAAGAAGAAAAAGAAGAAGAAGAAGAAGTACATGAAGAGGAGGAAGAAGAAGAAGATAAATAAGCTGATGAAGAAGAAGAATAAGATGAGGAAGAAGAGAAAGAAGAAGAAGAAGATGTTGAGGAAGAATAAGAAGTAGAAGAGGAAGAATAAGAAGAAGAAGAAGTAAATGAAGCGAAAAAGGAAGAAACAAAAAAAGTGGAAGAAGAAGAAGAAAAAGAAGAAGATGAACAAGAAGAAGAGAAGGAGAAAGAAGAAGAAGAAAAAAGGGATAAGAAGAATAAGAATAGTAAAAATAATAATAATAATAATAATAATAATAATAAGAAATAGAAGAAGAAGATGAAGAAGATGGAGAAGAAGAAGAAGGAGAAGAAGAAGAAGAGGAAGAATAAATAAGAGAGAAGAAAAAAAGAACGGAGGAAAGAAGAAGGAAGAAGGTAGATGGATGGAGGAATGAAGTAGCAAGAAGGTAGAAAGATGATGAAAGAAGAAGAAAGAAGAATAAGGAATGTAAAAAGAAGAAAGAAGAAAGAAGAAGAAGAAGAAGAAGAAGGCGTAGGAGAAGGAGGAGGATGTGGAGAAGGAGTGGGAGAAGGAGAAGGAGAACGAGAAAGGGAAGGAGATGGAGAAGGAAAAAAGAAGGAAAACGAGATGGAAAAAAAGGAGGAAGGGAGAAAGACAAGAAGAAGAAGTGGAAGAAGAAGAAGAAGTTAAAGAAGAAGAAGAAGAAATAGAAGAAGAAGAAGAAGAAGAAGAAGAACAAGAAGAAGAGGAAGATGAACGGGAAGAAGAAGAAGAAAAGAAGAAAAAGGAGAAAAAGAAGAAGAAGAAAGGTAAGAAGAAGAAGAGGAAGAAAAAGATGTAGAAGAAGAAGGAGAAGATGAAGAAGAAGATGATGATGATGATTATGATGACGAAGAAGAAGTAGAAGAAGAAGAAGAAGAAGAAGATGAAGAAGAAGACGAAGAAGAAGAAGATGAAAACAAAAAACAACAAGATGAAGAAGAGGAAGATGGGGAAGAAGTGGATGAGGAAGAAGGAGAAGATAAGGAAGAAGAAGAAGAGGAAGAAGAGGAAGAAGAGGTAGAAGAAGAAAAGGAAGAAGAATAAGATGAAGAAGTAGAGGAAGAAGAAGAAAAGGAGGAAGAAGAGATGGATTAAGGATTAGAGATTAGGGATTAGGGGTTAGGAATTAAGGATTAGGGATTAATAAAGAAGGGATTATGGATTAGCTTTTAGGGATTATGGATTAGCTTTTAGGGATTTTGTATTGGAGATTAGAGATTAGCGTTTAAGGATTAAGGATTAAGGATTAAAGTGTAGAGATTAAGTAATAAGTAATAGGGATTAATGAATGAGGATTAGGAATTTGGGATTAAGTATGAAGGGATAAGGGATTAATTACAAATGATTATAAAATAAGGATTTAGGATTTGGGATTATGGATTAAGAAATTAGGACTAGTGATTAAGGATTATAGATTAGTAATTAGGAATTCGGGATTCCGGATTATGGATTAAAGTTTAAAGAGCAAGGATTAGTGATTGAGTGATTAAAATTAGCTTTAGGGATTAATGATTAGGAATTAGGGATTTGAGATTAGGGATTCAAGATTATGGATTATATATTTGGGATTAAGGATTAGGTATTAAGGATTAAGGTTTAAGGATTAGAGATTAGAGATTAGAGATTAAGGATTAGAGATTATGGATTAAGGACATATTAAGAATCAAGGATTAGGGATTAGATATGACAAATTAGGGATTGGAGATTTGGAAGGAATGGATTTGGGATTACATATTTATGGATGAGGGAATAGGGAGGGAGGTATTATGAAGTAGGGATTAGGAAATATGGATTAAAGATTACTAAGAAGAAAGAGAAGAAGAAGAAGAAGATGAAGAAGAAGAAGATGAAGAACAAGGACAAGAAGAAGAAGAACAAGAAGAAGAAATGGAAGAAAAGGAATAAGAACTAGAATAGGATGAACAAAAAAGAGAAGAAGAAGAAGATGATGACAAAGAAGAGGAGGAAGAAGAAGAAAATGAAGAAGAAGAAAAAGAAGAAGGAGAAGGACAAGAAGAAGAAGAAGAAAAAGAAAAAGAAGAAGAAGAGAAAGAAGAAGAAGGTGGAGAAGAAGATGACGAAGAAGAAGTAGAAGAAGAAGGAGAAGGAGAAGAGGAAGAAGAAGAAGAAGAAGAAGAAGAAGGTGAAGAAGTTTAAGAAGAAGAATAAGAAGATGATGATGATGATGAAGAATAAGAAGAAGAGGAAGATGAAGCAGAAAAAGAAATAGAAGAAGAAGAAAAATTTGATGATGAAGAAGAAAAAGAAGAAGAATAAGAAGAAGAGAAGTTGAAAAAGATGAAGAAAAAAAAATAGAAGAAGAAGAATAAGATGTAGATAAAAAAGAAATAAAAGAAGAAGATGATGATGAAGTAGATCAAGGAGGAAGAGAAGCAGAAGAAGAAGAAGTATAAGAAGAACAAGTAAAGGAAGAAGAAGAGGAGGAAGAAGAACAAGAACAAGAAATAGAAGAAAAAGAAGAAGAAAAAGAAGAGAAAAAAGAAGAAGAGTAAGAAGAACAAGAAGAAGAGCTTAGGGATGAAAGGATTAATAATTAGGTATTAGAGATTAGGGATTAAGAATTAAAGGATTAATTATTGAATATTAGAGATTTAAGATTAAGAATTAAGAAATATTTTGTAAGGATTAGGAATTAGGGATTAGATATTAGAGGTTATGGATACAAGATTTAGTATTAGAGATTAAAGATTAGGGATTTCAGATTATGGAATTAAGATTAGCATTAGTAATTAGGGATTAACGATTAAGGATTAGGCATTAAGGCTTAGGAATTAGGGATTATGGACTATAAATCATGGATTAAGGATTAAGTATTAGGGATTAGAGTTTTGTAACTAGAGATTAGGGATTAAAGATTAAAGATTAAGAAGGGAAGAAAGAAGAATAAAAAAGAAAAAAGAATAAAAAAGAAAGAAGAATAAAAAAGAAAGAAGAATGAAGAAGGTAAAAAGGAGAAAGAAGAAAGAAGAAGAAGAAGAAGAAGAAGAAGAAGAAGAAGGAGAAGGAGAAGGCAAAGGAGATGGAGAAAGAGAAGGAGAAGGAGATGAAGAACAAAAAAAGGGAGAATGAGAAGAAGAAGGAGAAAGACATGGAGAAGGAGAAGGAGAAGAAGAAGGACAAGTACATGAAGAAGAAGAAGAAGAATAAGTAGTAGTAGAAGAAGAAGAAATAAAAGAAGAAGAAGAAAAGGAAGAAGAAGAAGAAGAAGACGAAGTAGAACAAGAAGAAGAAGGGGAAGAAGAAGAGGATGAAGAAGAACAAGAAAAGAAGAAAAAGGAGGAAAAGAAGAAGGGGAAGAAGAGGTAGAGAAAGAAGAAGTAGAGTAGAAGAAGAAGAATAATGAAAAGAAGAAGAAGAAGAAGAAGAATAAGAATAAGAAGAAGAAGAAGAATAAGAAGTAAAAAAAAGGAAAAAAAGAAGTTGAAGAGGAAGAAGAAGAAGAAGAAGATGAAGAACAAGAACAAGAAGAATTGGAAGATAAAGAAGAAGAGTAAGAAGAAGAGGAGGAAGAAGAGATGAGTTAGTGATTAGGGGTTAGGGATTAGGGATTAAGGATTATCGTGGAAGGGATTAAGGATTAAGTGTTAGGGATTAAGATTTAAGGATTAAAGTATAGGGATTAAAGAGTAAGGATTAAGTAATAAATGATAGGGATTAGGAAATATGGATTCGGAATTCAGGAATAAGGATTAAGGGATTAATGATTACTGATTAGGGATTAAAGATTAAGGATAAAGGATTTAGGATGAAAGATTAGGGATTAGAGATTATGGATTGGGGATTAGAGATTAAGTGATTATAATTAGGATTAGGGTTTAGGGATTAGGGATTTGAGATTTAGAATTTTGGATTATATATTAGGGATTGAGTTTAAAGATTAAGGTTTAGGGATTTGAGATTAGAGATTTAAAATTATGGATTATGGATTAAGCATGGATTAGGAATTAAGGATTAGGTATTATGGATTAAGAATTAGGGACTAAGGATTAGGGATTTAAGATTAGAATGGGATGGATTAGGGATTACATATTTAGGGATGAAGGGAAAAGGAGGGAGGTATTATGGAGTAGGGATTACGAAATAGGGCTTAAGGATTATGATGAAGAACGAGAAGAAGAAGAAGATGAAGAGGAAGAAGAAGAACAAGGAGAAGAAGAAGAAGAAAAAGAAGAAGAAGAGCAAGAAGAAAAGGAAGAAAATGAATAAGAAGTGGTTGAAGAAGAAGATGGAGGAGAAGAAGTAGAAGAGGAAGATGGTGAAGAAGAGGAAGAAGTAGAAGAAGAAAATAAGGAAGAAGAAAAACAACAAGAAGAAGAAGAAGAAGAAGAAAAAGAAGAAGAAGAGGAAGATGAAGAAGAAGAAGAAAAAGAAGAAGATGAAGAAGAAGGAGACAATGAAGTCGAAGAAGAAGGAGAAGAGTAAGAAGAAGAAAAATAAAAAGGTGTCAAAGTTTAAGAAGAAGAACTAGAAGAATGAGAAGAAGAAGAAGAAGAAGATGAAGAAGAAGAAGAAAGAGAAGAAGATGAAGGAAAAAAAGAAAAAGAAGAAGAAGAAGAGCAAGATGAAGAATAAAAAGAAGGAGAACAAAAAGAAAAGAGGAAGAAGAAGAAGAAGAAGATGATGATGATGATGATTACGAAGAAATAGAAGAAGAAGAATTAGGAGGAGGAAGAGAATAATAATAATAAGAAGAAGAAGAAATAAAAAAGGAAGAAGAAGAAAAAGAAGAATAAGAAGAAGTAGATGAACAAGTAGAGGAAGAAGAAGAGCAAGAAGAAGAGGTGGAAGAAAAAGAAAGAGATGAACAAGAAGAAAAAGAAGATGAAGAGGAAGAAAAAGAGGAAAAGGAAGAAGAGTAAGAACAAGAAGAAGAAGAAGAGATTAGGGTTGAAGGGATTAATGATTAGGGATAAGAGTTTAGGGATTAAGAATTAAGGAATTAAATATTAAAGATCAAGGATTAGAGATTAGGGATTTAAGATTTGAAATTAAGGATTAGGGTGTATGGATTAGGGATTAAGGATTAAAGATTAGAGATCACTGATACAAGATTCAGGATTTGAGATTAGAGATTAGAGAATATAGATTAAGAAATTAAGATTTGCATTAGAGATTAAGGATTAAAAATTAAGGATTAGGGATTAGTGATTAGAGATTAGTGATGAGAGACTATGGATTATAGGTTAATGATTCAGGATAAGGGATTAAGTGTTAGAGATTAGATGTTAGTGATTAAAGATTAGGGATGGATTACCAAATAAGGATTAAGGATTAGGCATTCAAGATTAGTGATTAAGAAGAAAGAGGAAGAAAGAAAGAAGGA
>JAIUJO010000238.1:182500-210000 GCA_023846275.1 Vanilla planifolia | reverse complement strand
AAGAGGAGGAAGAAAAAAAGGAAAAAGATGAAGAGGAGGAGGAGGAAGAAGAAGAAAAGGAAGAAGAAGAAGAAGAAGAAGAAGAAGCAGAAGCAGAGGAAGAAGAAGAAGAGGAAAAAGAAGAATAAGAAGAACAAGAAGGAGAGGATGAAGAAGGCGATGAAGTAGAAGAAGATGAAGTAGAAGAAGAAGATGATGAAAAAGAAGAAGAAAAAGAATAGGAAGAAGAAGTAAAGGAGGAAGAAGTATAAGAAAAAGAAGGGTAAGAAGAAGAAGAAGAAGAAGAAGAAGAAGAAGTGGAGGAAGAAGAAGAAAAGAAGAAGAAGAAGAAGAAGAGAATGCTGAGGAAGAAGAAAAATAAAAAGAAGTAGAAGAAGAAGCATAAAGAAGATGAATGAAGAAAGAAGAAAGGAGAAGGATGAAAAAAGATGAAAGATGGAAGAAAGAAGATGGAAGAAAGAAGAATCAAGAAGGAAGAAGCAAGAACGTAAAAGGAAGAAATTAGCAAAATGAAAGAAAAAAGAAGATGGAATAAGGAAGAAGGATGAACATGAAGAAGAAGAAGAAGAAGAGGACGACGAAGGGGATGAGGAAAAGGAAGAGGAAGGGGAAGAAGAAGAAAAAGAAGAAGAAGAAGAAGAAGAAGAAGGAAAAGGAGAAGAAGAAGAAAGAGGGGAAGAAGAATTAAAAGAAGTAGAAGAAGAAGAATAATAAGAAGGATAAGAAGAAGAAAAAGTAGATCAAGAAAAACAAGAAGATGATGAAGTTGAATAGGATAAAGTACATGAAGAAGAAGAAGAAGAGAAGGAAAGTAAAGAAGAAGAAGAAGAAGAAAAAGAAGTAGAGGAAGAAGAAGAAAAAGAAGAAGTGGAAGAAAAAGAAGAGGAGGAGGAAGAAGACGTAAGAAAACAATTAGAAGAAGAAAAAGAAGAACAAGAAGAAGTAGTAGAAGGAGAAGAACAAGAAGATAAAGAAGAAGAGGAAGAGGAAGAAGTACAAGAAGAGGAGAAGAAGAAGAAGAAGAAGAAGAGGTAAAAGAAGATGGGGAAGAAGAAGAGGAAGAAGAAGATGAAGAAGAAGAGGAAGAAGTGGAAAAAGAAAAGGTAGAAGAAGAAGAAGAAATGGAGGAGGACGAGAAGAAGAAGCAGAAAAAGAAGAAGAAGAAGACGAAGAAGAAGAGGAAGAAGAAGAAAAAGATGAAGAGGAAGAAGAAGCAGAAGAAGAAAAAGAAGAAGAAGAAATATAGGAAAAAGAAGTAGAAGAACGACAAGAAAAAAAACTAGAAAAAACAAAGAGAGAAGAAGAAGAAGAAGTAGAAGAAGAGGAAGAACAACAACAACAACAAGGAATAAAAGGGGAAGAAGAAGAAGAAGAGGAAGAAGAAGAAGAAGAAGAAGAAAAAGTAAAAGAGAAAGAAGAAGAAGAAGAAGAAGAAGAAGAAAAGAAAGAGGAGGATGAAGAAGAAAAAGGGGTAGAAGAAGAAGAAGAAGTAAAGAAAGATAAGGAAGAAGGGGAAGAAGAACAAGAGGAAGATGAGGAAGAATAAGAAGAATAACAATAAGAAGAAGAAGAAGAAGAAGAAGAAGAGTAAGAAGAGGAAGAGGAAAAATTAGAAGAAGAAGAAGAGAAAGAAGAAGAATAGGAAGAAGAAGAAGAGGAAGAAGAAGAATTGGAAGAAGAAGAACAAGAAGATGAGGAATAGGAGGAGAAAGGATAAGAAGAAGTAGAAGAAGAAGTAAAAGAAGAATAAGAAGTAGAAAAAGAAGAAGAAGAAGAAGACAACGAAGGAAAAGAAGATGTAGAAGAAGAAAAAGAAGGGGAGGAAGAAGAAGAAGAAGGGAAAGAAGAAGATGAAGAAGAAGAAGGCAAAGAAGAAGAAAAAGAAGAAGAAGAGGATGATGAGGAGGAAGAAGATGCAGAAAGGAAGAAGAAAAAGAAGAGGAAGAAGGAGAAGAGGAAGAAGAATAAGAAGAAGAAGAGATGAAGAGGAGGAATAGGAAGAAGAAGAAGGAGAAGAAGAAGAGGAAGAAGAGGAAGAAGAAGAACAAGAACAAGAACAAGAAGAAGAAGAAATAGAAGAAGAAGAAGAAGAAGAAGAATAGGAAGCAGAAGAAATGCAAGAAGTTAGGGAAGAAGAATAAAAGGAATAGAAAGAAGAAGAGGAGAAAGAAGAGGAGCTAGAGAAGAAAGAAGAAGAGGAAGAAGAATAAGAGGTAGAAGAAGAAGGAGAAGAAGTAAAAGAACAAGAAGAAGATGAAGAAGTAGAAGAAGAAGAAGACGATGACAAAGAAGTGGAAGAAGAAGAAGAAAAAAAAGAAGAAGGGGAAGCGGAAAAAGAAGAAGTAGAAGAGGAAAAGAAGAAGAAGAAGAGAAGAAGAAGAAGAAGATAATGAAGAAGAAGAAGAAGATGGAAAAGGAGAAGAATAAGGAAGAAGAAGAAGAAGAGGAAGAAGAAGATGAAAAAGAACAATGGGAAGAAGAAGAAGAAGTGGAGGAAAAAGAAGAAGTAGAAGAAAATGAAGAAGAAGAAGATGATGAGCAAGAAGAAGAAGAAAAAAAGAAGGAGAAAGAAGAAGAAATAAGAAACAAAAAAAAAAGAAGGAAGAAAGAAGATGGAAGAAAGAAGAAAGAAGAAAGAAGAAGGAATAAGCAAGAAGGAAGAAGGAAGAATGAAGAAGGAAGAAATAAGAAGGAAGAGGAGGGAGGAAGATGGAAGAAGGAAGAAGAAAAAGAGAAAGAAGAAGAAGAAGATGAGGAATAGGTAGAGGAAGTGGAAGAGGAAGAAGTTGTTGAAGACGAATTGGATGAAGAAGTAGAAAAGGAAGAAGAATATGAAGAAGAAGAAGAAAAAGAAGAAGAACAAGTGCATGATGATGAAAAAGAAGAAGAAGACGATGATGAAGAAAAAGAAGATGAAGAAGGAGAAGACAAAGAAAAAAAAGAAGGGAGGAATAAGTAGAAGAAGAAAAACAAGAAGTGGAAGTGGAAGAAAGAAGAAGAAGAAGAAGAAGAAGAAGAGAAGAGGAAGTTGCAGAAAAAGAAAAAGAAGAAGAAGAAGAAGATGAAGAAGAAGAAGAAGAAGAGGAAGCAAAACAAGAAGAAGAGGAAGTAGAAGAAGAAGAAGAAGAAGAAGAAGAAGAAGAAGAATATGAAGAAGGGGAGGAAGAAAAAGAAAAAGAAGTAGAAGAAGTTGAAGATGTAGTGAAAGAAGAAGAAGAAGATTAAGATTAGAAGAAGATGATCATGATGATCAAGACAAAGAGGAAGAGGAAGTAGAAGAAGAAGAAAAAGAAGTTGTTAAGGAAGAAGAAGATGAGAAAAAAATAGAAGATGAAGAAGAAGGGGAAGAAGAAGAAGAAGAAGAAGAAGAAGAGGATGAGGAAGAACATGAAGGAGAAGAAGAAGAAGAAGAAGAATAACAAGAAGAAGAAGAAGTAGAAGTAGAAGAAGAAGAAGAAGAAGAGGAAGAAGAAAAGGAAAAAGATGAGGAAGAAGAAGAGGAAGAAGAAGAAGAATAAAAAGGGGAAGTAGAAGAAGAAGAAGATGATGAAGTTGAAAAATTAGAAGAAGAAGAAGAAGAAGGAGATGAGAAGAGGAAGAAGAAGAAATAGAGAATGTAGAAGAAATAGGAGCATGGTGATGAAGTGGAGCAAGAAGAAGAAGAGGAAAAAGGGGGACAAATGGTGGAAGAAGAAGAAGTAGTACAAAAAGAAGAAGATGGATAAGAAAAAGAAGAGAAAGAAGAACAAGAAGAAGAAGCAAAAGATGAAGAAAAAGAAGAGGAAGGAGAAGAAGAAGAAGAAGATGAAGAAGAAGAAGAAAAGAAGCAGAAGAAGATAAGTAGAAGAAGAAGAAGAAGGGGAATAAGAAGTGGAAGAAGAAGAAGAATAGAAAGAAGGAGAAGAAGAAGAGGACAAAGAAGAAGAGGAATAAGAAGAAAAAGAAGAAGTTAGAAAAGAACAGCAATAAGAAGAAAAAGAAGAAAAAAGAAGGGGAAGAAGAAGAAGAAGATGTAGAACAAGAAAGAGGTGAAGAAGAAGAAGGGGAAAAAAAGAAGGGGAGGAAGAAAAGGAACTGGGGGAAGCAAAAGAAGAAGAAGAAGAAAAAGGTGAAGAGGAGGAAGAAGAAGGAGAAGAAGAAAAAGAAGAAGAAGTACAGCAAGATGAAGTAGAGGAAAAAAAGGACAAGAAGAACAAGAAGGGGAAGAAGAAGAAGGAGAAGAAGAAGAAGAAGAAGAAGAGGAAGAAGAAGAAGATGATGATGATGATGAGGAAGAGGAAGAAGAAGAAGAAGAAGTTGATGAAGAAGAAGATGAAGAAGGAAAAGCGAAAGAAGAAGAAGAAGAAAAAGAAGATGAAGAAGAGAAAGAAGAAGAGGAAGGGGAAGATGAAGAATACGAAGACAAGAAAGATGAGGAAGAAAAGAAGAAGAAGAAGAAGAAGAATATGAGGAAGAAGAAGATGAGGAAGGGAAGAAGAAGAAGAGGAGGTGGAAGAAGAGGAAGAAGGAGAAGTAGAAGAAAAAGAAGAAGAAGAGAAAAAAAGGAAGAAAAAGAAGTGAAAGAATAAAATTAATTAGAAGAAGAAGAAAAAAAAGAAGAGGAAGAAGTGAAATAAGAAGAAGAAAAGGAAGAAATAGAGCAAGAAGATGAAGTGGAAGAAGAATAATTGGAAGAAAAGGAATAAGAGGTGGTAGAAGAAGAAGAAGAAGAAACAAAAAAGAAGAAGAAGAAGAAAAAGAAGAAGAAGAGAACGAAAAAAAAACAAGAAGTAGAAGACGAAGAACAAGAAGAAGAAAAAGAAGAAGAAGAAGAAGAAGAAGAATAAAAAGAGATGAGGAAGGAGAGGAAGATGAAGAAGAAGGAGAGAAAGAAGAAAGAAGGGGAAGAAGATGAAGAAGAAGGAGAACAAGAAGAAGTAGAAGAGGAAGAAGAAGGGAAAGAAGATCAAGAATAGCGGGACGAAGAAGAGGAAGAGGAAGAAGATGTAGAGGAACAAGAAGAAGAAAAAGAGGAAGAAGTAGATGGGGAAGAAGAGGAGAGAGTGGAAGAAGAAGAAGCAAAAGAAGAAGAAGAAAAAGAAGAAGGAGATGAATAATAAGGAGAAGTAGAATTAGTAGAAGACGGTCAAGAAGAGGAAGAAGAAGAAGAAAAGGAAGAAAAAGGAGAAGAGCAAGAGATAGAAGAAGAAGTAGTAGAAGAAGAAGTAGAAGAAGAGGAAAAAGAAGAAGAAGCAGAAGAAGAGGAATAATAAGAAGATAGAGACGAAGAAGAAAAAGCAGATAAAGAGGAAGAAGAAGAAAAAAAAGAAGAAGAATGACAGTAAGAAGAAGAGAAGTAGAAGAAGAAGTAGTAGTACAACAATATAAAGGACTAGAAGAAGTAGAAGAAGAAGAAGAGAAGGAAATAGAAGAAGTGGAAGAAGAAGAGGAAAAAGAAGAAGTGGAAGAAGAAGAAGAAGAAGTGGAAGAAGAAGAAGATGCAGAGGAAGAAGAAGAAAGAAAACAAGAAGAAGAAGTAGAAGAAGAAGAAGAAGAACAAGAAGATGTAGTAAAAGGAGAAGATCAAGAAGATAAAGAAGAGGAAGAAGAGGAAGAAGAACAATAAGAGGATGAACAAAAATAAGAGGAAGAAGATGTAAAAGAAGATGGGGGAGAAGGAGAAGAAGACGAAGTGGAAGAAGTGTAAAAAGAAAAAGTAGAAGAAGAAGTGGAGGAGGAGAAAGAAGAAGGGGGAGAAGAAGAAGAAGAAGAAGTAGAAGAAGAAAAAGAAGAAGGCGAAGAAGAAGAAGAAGAAGGAGAAGAAGGAGAAAGTGAAGAGGAAAAAGAAGCAAAAGAAGAAGAAGAAGAAGAAGAAATTACGAAAAAGAAGAAGAAGTAGAAGAAGGGGAAGAAGAAAAAGAACAAGAAGAAGAAAAAGAAGAAAAAGGAGAAAGAGAAGAAGGAGGAGAAGAAGAACAAGTAGAAGAGGAAGAAGAAGAACAAGGAGTTAAAGGGAAAGAAGAAGAAGAAGAGGAAGAAAAAGATGACGAAGAAGAAGGAAAAGAGAATGATGAAGAAGAAGAAGAAGTGGAAGAAAAGAAAAAGAAGAACGAAGAAAAAGAAAAGGAAGAAGAACAAGAAGAAGATGAGGAAGAATAAGAAGAATAATAATCAGAAGAAGAGGAGTAAGAAGAAGAAGTGGAAGAACAAGAAGAAGAGGAGGAGGAAGAAAAATAAGAAGAAGAAGAAGAGGAAGATGAGGAATAGGAGGAGGAAGAATAAGAAGAAGTAGAAAAAGAAGAAGAAGAAGAAGAAAAAGAAGTACTAAAAGAAGAAGAAAAAGAAGAAAAAGAACGAAAAGGAGATGTAGAAGGAGAAAAAGAAGGGGCGAATGAAGAGGAAGAAG
The DNA here is from genome assembly GCA_023846275.1 of Vanilla planifolia. NCBI lineage: Eukaryota > Viridiplantae > Streptophyta > Magnoliopsida > Asparagales > Orchidaceae > Vanilla > Vanilla planifolia. The sequence goes on along the minus strand of JAIUJO010000238.1, from coordinate 203,615 downwards.
AAAGCGAAGAAGAAGACGACAAAGTAGAAAAGAAGATAGGGAAGAAGAAGAAGAAGAAGAATAGATAGAAGAAGAAAAAAAGAAGAAGAATAAGAAGCTGGAAGAAAAAGAAGAAGAAGAAGGCAAGCAAGATCAGGAAGAAGGGGAGGTAGAAGAAGAAGAAGGTGATGAGGAAGAAGAAGAAGAGGAAGAGGACGAGGAAGAAGAAGAAGAAGAGGGAGAAGAAGAGGAAGAAGAATAAGAAGAAGAGGAGATTAAGGGGAGGAAGAGGAAGAAGAAGAAGAGGAAGAAGAGGAAGAAGAAGAGGAAGAAGAAGAAGAAAAAGAAAAAGAAGATGAAGAAGAAGAAGAAGAAGAAGAAAAAGAACAGGAAGCAGAAGAAGTGCAAGAAGTAGAGAAAGAAGAAGAAAAAGAATAGAAAGAAGAAGAGGTGAAAGAAGAGGAACTACAACAGAAAGAAGAAGAGGAAGAAGAATGAGAGGTAGAAGAAGAAGGGGAAGAAGGAGTAGAAGAACAAGAAGTAGAAGAAGTAGAAGAAGAAGAATAATATGTAAGAGTAAAAGAAGAAGATGAAGAAGATGTGATAGAAGAAGAAGGAGGAGAAGAAGTAGTCGAAGAAGAAGTAGTAGAGGAAGAAGAAGAACAAGAAGAAGAAGGGAAGGAAGAAAAAGTAGTAGAAGATGAAGAAGTAGAAGTAGAAGAATCAGAAGATTACAAAGAAGAAGAAGAAAAAGAATAAGAAGAAGAAAAGGAAGAAGAAGGGGTAAAGGAAGAAGAAGGGGTAAAGGAAGAAGAAGTAGAAGAAGAGGAAGAAGTAGAAGAATAGAAGTAGAAGAATAGAAGAAGAAGAAGATAATGAAGAAGAAGAAGTATATGAAAAAGAAGAAGAAGAAGAGGAAGAAGAAGAAAAGGAGGAAGAAGAAAAGAACAATGGGAAGAAGAAGAAGAAGAAGAAGAAGCTAAGGAAAAAGAAGAGCTTTAAGAAGAAGAAGAAGAAGAAGATGATAATGAAGAAGAAGAAAAAAAGTAGAAAGCAGAAGAAAGAAGAAATAACAAAGAGGAAAAAAGAAGGAAGAAAGAAGTTGGAAGAAAGGAGAAAGAAGAAGGAAGAAGGAGTAAGCAAGAAGGAAGAAGGAAGAAGGAAGAAATAAGAAGGAAGAGGTGGAAGGAAGATTGAAGAGGGAAGAGGAAGAAGAAAAAGAAGAAGAAGAAGACAAACAAGAGGAAGAGGAAGAGGAAGAAGTTGTTGAAGACAAATTGGATGAAAAAGTGGAAAAGGAAGACGATGAAAAAGTGGAGAAAGAAGAAGAAGAAGAAGAAGAAGAAGAAGAAGAAGAAGAGGAAGAACAAGAGTGTGATGAAGAATGAAAAGAAGAAGAAGAAGAACAAGACAAAGAAGAAAAAGAAGTAGGGAAGGAATAAGAAGAAGAAGAAAAACAAGAAGTGGAAGTCGAAGGAAGAGGAAGAAGAAGAAGACGAAGAAGAGAAGAAGTAGAAGAAGAAGAAGAAAAAGAAGAAGAAGAAGAAGGAAAAGAAGAAGAAGAAGAAGAAGACAAACAAGAAGAAAATGAAGAAGAAGAAGAAGAGAAAACAAAAGAAGAAGAAGGAGAAGAAGAAGAGAAGGAGGAGGAGGAAGAAGAAGAAGAAGAATACGAAGAAAGGGAAGAAGAGAAAGAAAAAGAAGGAGAAGTTAAAGAAGTAAAAGACGAAGATGAAGAGGAAGCAGAAGAATAAGGTGAAGAAAAAAAGAAAAAGAAGATGATCAAGACAAAAAGGAAGAGGAAGTATAACAAGAAGAAGAAGAAGAAGAAAAAGAAGAAGAAGAAAAAGAAGATGTTGAGGAAGAAGAAGATGAGGAAAAAAAGAAGAAAAAGAAGAAGCGGAAAGGGAAGAAGAAAAAGAAGAAGAAGAACAAGAAGAGGAGGAAGAAGAAGAAGAAGAAGGAGAAGAAGAAGATGATGAAGAAGAAGAAGAAGGAGAAGAAGAAGAAGAAGAGGAGGAAGAAGAAGAACATGAAGAAGAAGAAGAAGAAGAACAAGAAAGGGAAAAGCAGAAGAAGAAGAAGAAGAAGAAGAGGAAGAAGAAGAGGAAGATCATGACGAAGAAGAGGAGGAAGAAGAAGAGGAAGAAGAAAAACAACAAGAAGAAGAAGAAGAGGAAGAAAAAGAGAAAAAGAAGTAGAAGAAGAAGAGGAAGAAGAAGAAGAAGAAGAGGAAGAAGAAGAAGAAGAAGGAAAATAAGAAGAAGAAGAAGCGGAGGAAGAAGAAGAAGTATAGAAAGTAGAAGAAGTAGGAGCATGGTGATGAAGTGGAGCAAGAAGAAGTAGAGGAAGAAGAAGGATATGAGGTGGAAGAAGAAGAAGTAGTAAAAAAAGAAGAAGATGAAGAAGAAAGGAAGAAAAAAGAAGAGGAATAAGAACAAGAAGAACAAGCAGAAGATGAAGAAAAAGAGAAGAAGAAGAAGATGAAGAAGAAGAAGAAAAGAAGAAGAAGAAGAAGAAAATAAAGAAGAAAAAGAATAAAAAGAAAGGGAAAAGAAGAGGAAGAAGAAGAAAGACAGGAAGAAGGAGAACAAGAAGAGGAAGAAGAAGAAAAGGAGGGAGAAGAAGAAGAAGTTGGAAAAGAAGAACAAGAAGAAGAAAAAAAGAAAAAGAAGGAGAAGAGGCAAAAGAAGAAGAAGAAGAGGAGGAAGAAAAATAAGAAGAAGAAGAAGAGGAAGATGAGTAATAGTAGGAGGAAGAATAAGAAGAAGTAGAAAAAGAAAAAGAAGAAGAAGAAGAAGAAGAAGCAGAAGAAGTATTAAAAGAAGAAGAAGAAGAAGAGGTATAGAAAGTAGAAGTAGGAGCATGGTGATGAAGTGGAGCAAGAAGAAGTAGAGGAAGAAGAAGGATAAGAGGTGGAAGAAGATGAAATAGTGGAAAAAGAAGATGAAGAAGAAAAAGAAGAAAATGGAAGAGGAAGAAGAACAACAAGAAGCGGAAGATGAAGAAAAAGTAGTAGTAGAAGAAGAAAAAGAAGAACAAGAAGGGGAAGAAGAAGAGGAAGAAGAAGCAGGACATGAAGGAGAAGAAGAAGAGGAAGAAGAAGAAGAGGAGGAAGAAGAAGACGAAGAAGTTGGAAAAGAACAACAAGAAGAAGAAAAAGAAGAAAAAGAAGGAGAAGAACAAGAAGAAGCAGAAGAAGATGGAGGCGAAGAATAAGAAGAGGAAGAAAAAGGAGGGGATGAAGAAGAAGAATAGGAAGAAGTAGAAGAAGAAGCGGGAAAATGTTAAGAAAAGTAGGAGGAAGAAGAAGAAGAAGAAGACGAAGAAGAAGAGGAAGAAGAAGAGGAAAAAGGAGAACAAGAAGAACAAGAAGAGGAAGAAGAAGAAGGAGAAGTAGAAGAAGAAGACAAAGAAGAGGAATAAGAAAAGAATGAGGAGTAGAAGAAGTAGAAGAAGAAGAGGAAGAAGAAGAAGTAGAGGAAGAAGAAGAAGAAGAACAAGAATAAGAAGGGGAAGAAGAAAAGAAGAAGAAGAAGAAGATGAAGTGGAAGAAGTTGAAGAAGAAGAAAAAGAGAAAGAAGAAGAAGAAGATGATGAAGAAGAGAAAGAAGAAGAGGAAGAGGAAGATAAATAACAAGAAGACAAGAAATATGGGGAAGAAAAGGAAGAGAAAAAGAATATGAGAAGAGCAAGATGAGGATGGGGAAGAAGAAGAAGAAGAAGAGGAAGAAGAAGAAGAAGTAGATGAAAAAGAAGAAGAAGAGAAAGAAGAGCAAGTAAAAGAGGAAGAAAAAAAGTGGAAGAAGAAAATGAAGAAGAAGAAGAAGAAGAAGAATAAGAGGAAGAATAAGAAGAAAAAGAAGAAGTAGAGCAAGAGGAAGAAGTGGAAGAAGAAGAAGAAGCAGAGAAAGAACAAGAAGAAGAAAAACAAGAAAAAGAGAAGGAAGAAGAACAAGAAGAAGAGGTAGAAGACGAAGAAGAAGAAGAAGAAGAAGAAGAAGAAGAAGAAGAAGAAAAAGAAGAAGGAGAAGAGGAAGGAGAAGAAAAAAAAGAAGGATAAGAAGAAGAAGAAGAAGAAGAAGAGAAAGAAGAAGAATACGAAGAAGAAGAAGAAGAAGAAGAAGAAGAAGAAGAAGAAAAAGAAGAGGAAGAAGAGGAAGAAGAGGAAGAAGAAGAATAAGAAGTAGAAAAAGAAAAAGAAGGAGATAAAGAACAAAAAGAAGAAGAAGAAGAAGAGAAAGAAGAAGAAGAATAGGTGGAAGAACAATAGGAAGAGACGAAGAAGAGGAGATAGCGGAAGGAGAAGAATATGAACAAAAAGGAGTAGAATAAGGTGAAGTAGAATGAGCAGAAGAAGGTCAAGAACAGGAAGAAGAAGAAGAAGATGATGATGAAGAAGAAGAAGAAGATAAAGAAGAAGAAAAAGAAGAAGAAAAGAAAAAGAATAGGAGATGGAAGCAGGAGAAGAAGATGAAGAAGAAGAAGTAGAAGTAGAAGAAGTAGAAGAAGAAGAAGAAGAAGAAAAGGAAGATGATGAAGAAGAAAAAGTAGATGAAGAAGAAGAAGACGAAGAAGAAGAAGAAGAAGAAGGAGAAGAAGTAGAAGTAGAAGAAGAAGAAGTAGAAGAATAAGAAAAAGAAGAGGAAGATTAAAAAGTTGAATAAGAAGAAGAAGAAGGAGAAGCAGAAGTAGAAGAAGAAGGAGGAGAAGAAGAAGAGGACGATGAAGTAGAAGTAGAAGAAGTAGAAGAAGTAGAAGAAGAAGTTGAAGAAGTAGTAGTAGAAGAAGAACTAGAAGAAGAAGTAGAAGAAGATGAAGAAGAAGAAGAAGAAAAAGAAGAACAAGAGGAGGAGGAAGAGGAAGAAGAAGTAGTACAAGAAGAAGAAGAAGAAGAATAAGAAAAAGAAGAAGCAGAAGAGGAAGAAGAAAATGAAGAAGAAGAAGAAGAATTACCTGAACAAGAAGAAGAAGAAGCAGATGAAGTAGAAGAACAAGAAGAAGTAGAAGAAGATGAAGAAGAAGAAGAAGAAGAAGAAATAGAATAAGAATAAGAATAACAAGTAGAAGAAGAAGAAGGAGAAGAAGAAGAAGAAGAAGAAGAGAAAGAAGGAGAAGTAGAAGAAGGAGAAGAAGAAGAATAAGGAGGAGGAGGAGGAGAAGAAGAAAGAAGAAGAAGATGAAAAAGAAGAATAAGAGGAAGAAGAAGAAGTGGAAGAAGACGAGGAGGAGGAGGAGGAAGAAAAGGAGAAGACAAAGTAGAAGAAGAAGAAGAAGAGGAAGTAAAAGAATTTGAAGAAGAAGAAGAAGAAAGGGAAAAGAAGAAGGGGAATAAGAAGAAGAATGGGAAGAGGAAAAAGAAGAAAAAGAAGAAGAAGAAGGTCAAGAAGAGGAAGAGGAAGAAGAAGAACAAAAAGAAGAAGAACATGAAGCAGAAGAAGAGGAAGATTAAGAAGAAGAAGAACGAGGGGAAGAAGAGGAACAGGTGGACGAAGAAGTAGTAGAAGAAGAAGAAGTAGAAAAAGAAGAAGAAAAAGAAGAAAAAGAAGGAGAAGAAGAGGAAGAAGGAGGAGGAGGAAGAGGAGGAAAAGAAGGAAGGGAAGAAAATGATGGATAAGAAGAACAATAATATGAAGAAGATGTAGAGAAAGAAGAAAAATAAGAAGATGAAGAAAAGGAAGATGAGGAGGATGAAGAAGGGAAAAAGAAGAACTAGAAGAAGAAGAAGGGGAAGAAGAAGAATGAGATGCAGAAGTAGAAGACAAAAATGAGAAAGAAGAAGCAGTAGAAGAAGAAGAGGATGAAAAAGAAGTGTAAGAGGAAGAAGAAGAAGAAGAATTAGAAGAAGAAGAAAAAGATGAATAGAAGGAATGAGATGAAGAAGAAGAAAAAAAACAAAAAGAAGAAAAAGAAAAAGAAGAAGAAAAGGAAGAAGAAGAAGAATAAGAAGTAGTAGAATAAGTAGAAAGAGATCAAGAAGAAGAAGAAGAAGAAGAATTAGAAGAAGAAGAAGAAGAAGGGGAAGATGAAGAAGAAGAACAAGAAGGAGCATATTTAGAAGTAGAAGAACAAGAAGGAGAATATTTAAAACTAGAAGAACAAGAAGGAGAATATTTAGAAGTTGAAGAAGAAGAAGAAGAAGAGGAAGAAGAAGAAGCAGAAGAAGAAGAAAAGGAAGAAGAAGAAGAAGAGAAAGAAAAAATGATAATAATAATAATAATAGCAATATAAAGAAGAAGAAGAAGAAGAAGAAGAAGTAGGGGAAGAAGAAGAACTGGAAGAAGAGGAAGAACACGAAGAAGAAGAAAGAACATTTAGAAGTAGTAGTAGAAGAAGAAGAGGAGGATGAAGAAGAAGCAGAAGAAGAATTAGAAGAAGAAGAAGAAGAAAAAGAAAAAGAATAATATTTATAATAATAGCAATAATAGTAATAATAAAAAAAATAAGTAGTACAATAATAATAATAATAATAATAATAATAGTAATAATAATAATAATAATAATAATAATAATAAGTAGAAGAGGAAGAAGAAATTGAATAGGAAGAAGAACAAGAAGATTTAGATGAAGAATAAGAAGAAGAAGAACAAGAAGATGAAGAAGAAGAAGAATAAAGAGAAGAAGAAGAAGGAGGAGAAGAAGAAGAAATAGAAGAAGAAGCAGAATGAGAAGTAGAAGAAGAAGTGGAAGAAGTAGTAGAAGTAGAAGAAGAAGAACATTTAGAAGAAGAAGAAGTTGAAAAGGAAGAAGAGGAAGAAACAGAAGAAGAAGAAGAAGAAGTAGAAGTTGAAGAGGAAGAAGAAGGAGAATAACAAGAAGAAGAAGTAGAAGATGATGAAGAAGAAGAAGAAGAAAAATAAGATTTAAAAGAAGAAGAAGAAGAAAGAAGAAGAACAAGTTGTAGTAGTTGTATTGTAGTGAAAGAAGAAGAAGAAAAGGAAGAATTAGTGGAAGTAGTAGTAGTAGTAGTAGAAGAAGAAGAAGAAAAAGAAGGAGAAGAAGAAGAAGTAGAAGTAGAAGACGACGAAGAAGAAGACGATGATGAAGAAGAAGAAGGTGAAGAAGAAGCAGAAGGAGTAGTCAAAGAAGGAGGAGGATAAGAAGAGTGAGAAGAAGAAGAAGAAGTAGAAGAAGAAGAAGAAGAAGAGGGTAAGAAAAAGAGGAAAAGAAGAAGAAGAAGAAGATGATCATGATGAAGAGGAAGAAGAAGAATAAAGAAAATAGAAGGAAGAAAAAGAGAAGAAGAAGAGGAGAAGAAGAAGAAGAAGTAGTAGAAGAAGAAGAAGAAGAAGAGAAATAAGAAGTAGAAAAAGGAGAAAAATATGAGGAAGAAGATGAAGAAGAGAAGAAGAAGAAGAGGAAGAAGAAGAAGAAGAACAGGACGAAGAAGAAGAAGAAGAGAAAGAGGAAGGATAAGAAGAAGAAGAAAAAGAAGAAGGCAATGAAGAAGAGGAAGAAGGAGAAGAAGTAGAATAGGTAGAATAAGAAAAAGAAGAAGAAGAAGGAGAGGAAGATGAGGGGAAGAAGGTGTAGAAGAAGCAGAAGGTGAGGAGGAAGGAGAAGAAGAAGAGGAAGAGGAAGAAGAAGAGGAAGAAGAAAATGAAGAAAAAAAAGAAGCACTAGAACAAGAAGAGAAAGATGAGAGATAAGAAGTGGAAAAGAAGAAGAGGAGTAAGAAGAATAAGAATAAGAAGGAGAAGAAGAAGAAGAAGAAGAGGAAGAAGAAGAAGAAGAAGAAGAAGAAGAAGAAGAAGAAAAAACAAGAAGAAGAAGAAGAAGAAAAAGAAAAAGAAGGACTAGAAGAGCAAGAAGAAAAAGAACAAGAATGATAAGAAGAAGGGGAACAAGAAGAAGAGGCAGAAGAAGAAGAAGAAGAGGAAGAAGAGGAAGAATAAGAAGTAGAAGAAGAAGGGGAAGACGATGAAAAAGATTTTGAAGAAGTAATAGAAGAAGAAGGAGAAGATTTATGGATTATGAAGGGTAGGCTTATGGATTAAATACAAGGTATTATGGATTAGGTAAAAAAAATTAACGTGATGGGGATTAGGAATTAAGGATTAAGGATTAGGGATTAGGTGTTAGGGAATAGGTATTAGGGATTAGGGATTGTAAATTAATGATTATGAATTAATGATTAGTGGTAACGGTTAGGGTTTTAGGATTGGGGATTTTCAAATAAAGGTTGAGGAATTAGGGGTTAAAACCAAGGATTAAGGATTATGAATTAGGGATTAAGAGATTAAAAGTAAGGATTAGAGATTAGTGATTCATGATTAAAGACTAGGGATTAGGATTTTTGGATTATGGATTAGAGATAAGGGATTAAGGATTCAGGATAAAGGATTAAAGATTAGGAATTAGGGATAAGAGATGAAGGTATTAGGACTTAAAGATTAGAGATAAGGACTAAAGAAGAAGAAGAAGAATAAGAAAAAGAAGAAGAAGTAGAAGAATAAGAACAAGAAGTACGAGAAGATGAACAACAAGAAGTAGTAGTAGCAATACTAGAAGAAGAATAAAAAGAAGAAGTAGAAGAAGAAGACAGAGGAGAAGATGATGAGGAAGAAGAAGAAGAAGAAGAAGAAGAAGAAGAACTATGAGAAGAACAAGTAGTAGTAGAAGAAGAAGAAAAAGAAGAAGAAGAAGAGAAAGAAGAAGAAGAAGAATTAGAAGAAGTAGAAGAAGAAGAAGAAGAAGGAGGAGAAGAAGAAGTAGAAGAATAAAAAGGAGAAGAAGAAGATGATGATGAAGAAGAAGAAGAAGTCAAAGAAGGGGAGAATAAGAAGGGTAAGAAGATGAAGAAGAAGAAGAAGAAGCAGAATATGGTAAGAAAAAGAGGAGGAAGAAAAAGAGAAGAGGAGGAGGAAGAAGAAGAAGAAGATGAAGAAGAGAAAGAAGTAGAAGAAAGAGAAGAATATGAAGAATAACAAGAAGAAGAAGAGAAGAACAACAACAAGTACAAGAAGAGGAGGAGGAAGAAGAAGAAGAATAAGAGATAGAAGAAGAAGAAAAAGAGGAATAAAAGGAATGAGAGGTTGAAGAAGAAAAAGTAAAAAAGGAAAAAGAAGAAGAATAAGAAGTAGTAGAATAAGTAGAAGGAGATCAAAAGAAGAAGAAGAAGAAGAAGAAGAAGGGGAAGAAGAAGAAGAGAAAGAAAAGGAAGAAGAAGAAGAAGAAGAAGAGGGAGAAGAAGCAAAAGAAGAAGAAGAAGAAGAAGAAGATAAAGAAACAAAAGAAAATAAATTGTAATATTAATAATAATAATAATAATAATAATAATGATAATAATAATAATAAAATGAAAAAAATGAATAAGAAGAACAACAAGAAGATTTAGAAGAAGAAGAAGAAGAAGGAGAAGAAGAAAAAGAAGAAGAAGAGGAAGAAGAAAGAGAAGAAGATAAAGGAGAATGAGAAGAAGCATAAGAAGAAGTAAAAGAAGAAGTAGAATGAGAAGTAGAAGAAGAAGTAGTAGTAGTAGAAGAAGAAGGAGAAGAACAAGTAGACGAACAAGAAGAAGAGGAAGAATAATAAAAAGAAGAAGTGGAAGAATAAGAAAAAGAAGAATAAGAAGTGGAAGTTGAAGAGGAAGAAGAAGAAGAATGAGAAGAAGAAGAACAAGATAATGAAGAAGAAGAAGAAAAAGAAGATTTAAAAGAAGAAGAAGAAGAAGAAGAAGTAGAAGAAGAAGAACACGAAGAAGAAGAGGGATTAAAAGTTGTAGAAGAAGAAGAAGAAGAAGAAGAAGAAAAAGAAGGAGAAGAAGAAGAAGTAGAAGAAGAAGGAGAAGAAGAAGAAGAAGATAATGATGAAGAAGAAGATGGAGAAGAAGCAGAAGAAGAAGTAGTAAAAGAAGGAGGAGAATAAGAAGAGTAAGAAGAAGCAGAAGAAGAAGAAGAAGAAGAAGAAGAAGAAGAAGAAGAAGAGGGTAAGAAGAAGAGGAGAAAGAAGAAGAAGAAGAAGAAGAAGAAGGCGAAGAAGGGAAGAAGAAGAATATGAAAAAGAGAAGGAAGAAAAAGAGAAGAAGAAGGAGAGAAGAAGAAGAAGGAGAGAAGAAGAAGAAGACTAAGAATAAGAATAAGAAGAAGAAGGTGGTGATGAAAAAGAAGTAAAAGGAGAAGAAGAAGAAGAAGAAGAAGAAGAAGAAGAAGAAGAAAAAGAAGAAGAAGAAGGGAAGGAAGAAGAAGAAGAAGAAGAAGATGAAGAAGAAGGGCATGAAGAAGAAGTAGAAGAAGAAGTAATCAAAGGAGGAGAATAAGAAGAGTAAGAAGAAGAAGAAGATGATGATGAAGAAGAGGGTAACAAGAAGAGGAAGAAGAACAAGAAGAAGAACAAGAACAAGAACTACAACAATAACAAAAGGAAGAAGAAGAATAGGAAAAAAAGAAGGAAGAAAAAGAGAAGAAGGACAGAAAAAGCAGATGATGAAGAAGAAGAAGAAGAATAAGAAGAAGAATTTGAGGAAAGAGAAGTAGAAGATGGAAAAGAATATGAAAAAGAAGTAGAAGAAGAAGAGAAGTAGAAAAAGAAATAAAAGAGGAAGAAGAAGAAGAAGAAGAAGAGGATGAAGGAAAAGAAGAAGAAGAAGAGGAAGAAGAAGGAGAAGAAGAAGAGGAAGAAAAAGAAGAAAAAGGAAGAAGAGGAGGAAGAAGAAGAAGTAGAAGAGGAAGAAGAAAAAGATGAAGAAGAAGAAGATGAAGAAGAAGAGGAAGATGAGGGGAAGAAGAAGTTGAAGAAGAAGAAGATGAAGAGGAAGAAGAAGAAGTGGAAGAGGAAGAAGAAGAGGAAGAAGAAGAGGAAGAAGAAAAAGAAAAAGAAGAAGAACAAGATAAGGAAGAAGAGAGAGAAGAAGAGGAAAAGAAGAAGAGCAATAAGGAGAAGAAGAAGAGCAATAAGAAGGAGAAGAAGAAGAAGAAGAAGAAAAAAAAAAGAAAAAGAAGAAGGAGAAGAACAAGAAAAAGAATAAGAAGAAAAAGAAGAAGAGGAACAAGTAGATTAGGTAAAAGTAGAAAAAGAAGAGGAAGAGAGAGAATATGAAGTAGAAGAAGAAGAAAAAGAATTTTTAGGGGAAGTAGTAGAAGAAGAAAGTGAAGAATTATGGATTATGATTAGTAGGCCTTAAGGATTAAGGATTAGGTATTATGGATAAGAGAAAAAGAATTAGGGAGATAGAGATTAGGAATTAAGGATTAAGGATTAAGGACTAAGGATTAAGGATTAAAGATTAGGTATTAGGGATTAAGTTTTAAAAATTATTGATTATAAATTAGGGATTAGTGATAACAACAAGGGTTTGGTGATTGGGTATTTTGAAATTAGGGTTAAAGGATTAGGGATAAAATAACAAGGACTAAGGATTATGAATAAGGGATTAAGAGATTAAAAAACTAAGGATTAGTGATTAGTGATTCAAGATTAAAAATTACGGATTAAGATTTTGGGAGTATGGATTAGAGATTAGAAATTAAGGATTTAGGATAAAGGATTAAAGATTAAGGATAGGGATAATAGATTAAGAGATTAGATCTTAAAGATTAGGGATTAAAGAATAAGGATAAGAACTAATGAAGAAGAAGAAAAAGAAAAAGAAGAAAAAAAAGAAGTAGAAGAAGTAGAAGAAATAGAAAAAGAAGAACAGGAAGTAGAAGAAGAGGAACATGAAAAAGTAGTAGTAGAAGAAGAAGAATAAAAAGAAGAAGTAGAAGAAGTAGAAGAAGAAGATGAACGATAATAATAATAATAAAAAGTAGAAAAACAAGTAGTAGAAGAAGAAGACAGAGGGAGAGATGAAGAAGAAGAAAAGGAAAATGAAGAAGAAGTGGAGGTAAAAGAAGAAGAAGAAGAAGTGGAAGAAGTAGGGATAAAGAAGAAGAAGAAAACAAAGAAGAAGAAGAAGAAGAAGAAGAAGAAGTAGAAGAAGAAGAAGAAAAAGAAGAAGATCTTGAAGAAGAAGAAGAGGAAGAAGAAGAAGAAGAAGAAGAACAAGAACAAGAAGAATAAGAAGATGAAGAAGAAGAGGAAGTAAAAGAAGTTGAAGAATCAAAAGTAGAAGAAGAAGAAGAAGAAGAAGAAGAGGAAGAAGAAGAAGAAGAGGAAGAGGAATAAGAAGGAGAAGATGAAGAAGAGGAAGATGAAGAGAAGAGGATGAAGAAGAAGAAGTAGATAAGGAGGAAGAAAAAGAAGAAGAGGAAGAAGAAGGAGAAGAAGAAGCAGAAGAAGAAGGAGAAGAAGAAGCCGAAGAAGAAGAAGAAGAAGAGGAAGAAGAATGGAAGAAGACAAAGAACAAGAAATAGGAGAAGGGAAAGAAAAGAAAAAATAAGAAGAAAAGAAGAAAAGGAAGAAGTAGAAGAAGAAGAAGAGGAGGAGGAAGAAGAAGAAGAAGATAATGATGATGATGAGGAGGTGGAGGGATAGGAAGAAGAAGAAGAAGAACAAGAACAAGAAGAAAAAGAATGAGAAGAAGAGGAAGAAGGGGAAGAAGAAAAACGACAAAGAAGAAGAAGTGGAAGAAGAAGAAGAAGAAGTAGTAGAAGAAGAAAGAAAAGAAGATGTAGAACAAGAAGAAGAAAAAGAAGCAGAATGGGAAGAAGAAGAGGGAAGATGGAACATGGAATCGAGAGGGTGTGCTTAGGGATTAAGAATTATTAAATAGGGATTGGGGGTTAGGGATTAGAGGGGTTTGAATTAAGGATTTGGCATTATAGATTAGGGATTAGGTACTAGGGGTTAGTGATTTAAAAATAAAGATTATGAATTGGGGATTAGTGATTGGGATAAGAGATTAGGGATAAGAGATTAAAGGATTAAGAATTAAGTATTATGGATTAGGGATTTCTTATTAACGATTAGGGATTTAGGATTAGAGATTTGAGAATAGAGATTAATTATTTATTATAAGGGATCAAAGATTAAGGATTAGTGATTACAAATTAGAGATTAAAGGATTAAGTCTTAAAGATTAAGTATTAAAGATTAGGGATAATGTATTAAAGAATACGGATTAAGGATACGAGATTAGGAATTAAAGATGAAGAAGGAGATGAAGAACAAGAAGTCGAAGAAGTAGAAGAAGAAGTAGTAGAGGAACCAGAAGAAGTAAAAGAAGGAGCAGAAGGACAACAAGAAAAGATGAAGAACAAGGAGAACAAGAAGAAGAAGAAGAAGAAGAAGACCATAAAGAAGATTATTTTGATGAAAAAGAGGAAGAAGAAGAGCAGGAGGAGAAAGAAGAAGAAGAAGAAGACGAAGACAAAAAAGAAGAACAAGAAGAGAAGAAGATGAAGAAGAAGAAGAAGAAGAGGAAGAAGAAAAAGAGGAAGATGAAGAAGTTGGAGAAGAAGAAGAAGATGAGAAAGATGAAGAAGTAGAAGAAGAAGAAGAAGAAGAAGGTGATGATGAAGTAGAAGGAAAAAAAGAAGGAAAAGAAAAGAAGAAGAAAAAGAAGAAAAAGAAGAAGAGGAAGAAAAAGAAGAACAAGATGAAGAAGAAGAGGAAGAAAAAGAAGAGAAAGAATTTGAAGAAGAATAAGAACAAGAAGAGGAAGAAGAAGAAAAAAATGAAGAAGAAGAAGAAGGAGAAGAAGAAGAAGAAGTGGAAAATAAGGTAGAAGAAAAAGAAGATGATAGTGAAAAAGAAGTGGAAGAAGAGAAAGAAGAAGAAAGTGAAGAATTAAGGATCATGAAAGGTAGGCCTTAAGGATTAAAGATTAGGTATTAGAGATAAGGGAAAAAGAATTAGGGAGATAGGGATTAGGAATTAAGGATTAAGGACTAAGGATTAAGGATTAAAGATTAGGTATTAGGGATTAAGGTTTAAAAATTATTGATTATGAATTAGGGAATAGTGGTAACAACTGGGGTTTGGTGATTGGGTATTTTGAAATTAGGGTTAAAAGATTTGGGATTAAATAATAATGACTAAGGATTATGAATAAGGGATTAAGAGATTAACAAAATAAGGATTAGTGATTAGTGATTCAAGATTAAAGATTAGGGATTAAGATTTTGGGAGTATGGATTAGAGATTAGAAATTAAGGATTTAGGATAAAGGATTAAAGATTAGGGATAGGTATAATAGATTAAGAGATTAGGTCTTAAACATTTGGGATTAAAGAATAAGGATAAGAACTAAAGAAGAAGAAGAAGAAGAAAAAGAAGAAAAAAAAGAAGTAAAAGAAGTAGAAGAAATAGAAAAAGAAGAACAAGAAATAGAAGAAGAAGAACATGAAAAAATAGTAGTAGAAGAAGAATAAAAAGAAGAAGTAGTAGAAGTAGAAGAAGAAGATGAACGATAACAATAATAATAAAAAGTAGAAAAAGAAGTAGTTGAAGAAGAAGACAGAGGGAGAGATGAAGAAGAAGAAAAGGAAAATGAAGAAGAAGAGGAGGTAAAAGTAGAAGAAGAAGAGGAGGTAAAAGTAGAAGAAGAAGAAGTGGAAGAAGTAGGGATGAAGAAGAAGAAGAAAACAAAGAAGAAGAAGAAGAAGAAGAAGAAGAAAAAGAAGAAGATCTTGAAGAAGAAGAAGAAGAAGAAGAAGAAAAATAAGAAGATGAAGAAGAGGAAGTAGAAGAAGTTGAAGAATCAAAAGTAGTAGAAGAAGAAGAAGAAGAAGAAGAAGAAGAGGAAGAAGAAGAAGAAGAAGAGAAAGAGGAATAAGAAGGAGAAGATGAAGAAGAGGAAGATGAAGAGAAGAGGATGAAGAAGAAGAAGTAGATAAAGAGGAAGAAAAAGAAGAAGAGGAAGAAGAAGGAGAAGAAGAAGAAGAAGAAGAAGAAGAGGAAGAAGAATGGAAGAAGGCAAAGAACAAGAAAAAGGGGAAGGGAAAGAAAAGAAAAAATAAGAAGAAAAGAAGAAAAGGAAGAAGTAGAAGAAGAAGAAGAAGAGGAAGAAGAAGAAGAAGAACATAATGATGATGATGAGGAGGTGGAGGGAGAGGAAGAACAAGAACAAGAACAAGAACAAGAAGAAAAAGAATGAGAAGAAGAGGAAGAAGGGGAAGAAGAAAAAGGACAAAGAAGAAGAAGAGGAAGAAGAAGTAGTAGAAGAAGAAAGAAAAGAAGATGTAGAAGAAGAAGAAGAAAAAGAAGCAGAATGGGAAGAAGAAGAGGGAAGATGGAACATGGATTCGAGAGGGTGTGCTTAGGGATTATGAATTATTAAATAGGGATTAGGGGTTAGGGATTTGAGGGGTAAGAATTTAGGATTTGGCATTATAGATTAGGGATTAGACCTACTAGGGGTTAGTGATTCAAAAATTAGGATTTTGAATTGGGGATTAGTGATTGGGATAAGAGATTAAAGGATTAAGAATTAAGTATTATGGATTAGGGATTTTTGATTAACGATTAGGGATTAGGGATTTAGGATTATAGATTAGAGAATAAAGATTAATTATTTATTATAAGGGATCAAAGATTAAGGATTAGCGATTGTAAATTAGAGGTTAAAGGATAAAGTCTTAAAGATTAGGGATTATGTATTAAAGAATAGGGATTAAGGATATGGGATTAGGAATTAAAGATGAAGAAGAAGAATAAGAAGTCGAAGAAGTAGAAGAAAAAGTAGTGGAGGAACCAGAAGAAGTAAAAGAAGGAGTAGAAGGACAACAAGAAAAGATGTAGAACAAGAAGAACAAGAAGAAGTTAAAGAAGAAGAAGAAGACCATAGAGAAGATTATTTTGAAGAAAAAGAGGAAGAAGAAGAGGAGGAGGAGAAAGAAGAAGAAGAAGAAGAAGAAGACAAAGAAGAAGAACAAGAAGAGAAGAAGACAAAGAAGAAGAAGAAGAGGAAGGAGAAAAAGTGGAAGATGAAGAAGTTGAAGAAGAAGAAGATGAAGAAGAAGAAGATGAGAAAGATGAAGAAGCAGAAGAAGAAGAAGAAGAAGAAGAAGAAGAAAAATGAGAAGGAGAAGAGGAAAAAGACGTTGAAGAAGAAGAAGACAAACAAGAAGATGAAGAAGAACAAGAAGAGGAAGAAAAAGTGAAGAAGAAGAAGAAGAAGAAAAAGAAGAAGAAGAGCAGAAAGTAAAAGAAGATGAGGAAGAAGAAGAAGTAGAAGAGAAGGAGGAAGAAGAAGAAGAAGAAGAAGAAGCAGAAGTAGAAGAAGGGGAAGAAGAAGAAGAAGAAAATGAAAAATAAGAAGTGGAACAAGAAGAAGAGGAAGAACATGACGAAGAAGAAGGAGGAGAAGAAGAGGAAGAAGAAGAAGTAGAAGAAGAAAAAGAAGAAAAGGAAGCAAAAGATGTGCAAGTGGAAGGTGAAGTAGAAGAAGTAGAAAAAGTAGAATAAGAGAAGAAGAAGGAGAAGGAGATGGAGAGGAAAACAAAGAAGAAGAAGTAGATGAAGAAGAAACAGAAGTAAAAAAGAAGAAGAAAAAGAAGCAGAAGAAGAAGATAAGGACGAAGAAGTAGAAGAAGTAGAATTTTAAGAAGTGGAAGAACAAGAAGAAGAAAAAGAAGAAGATGAAGAAGAAGAAGAAGAAGTAGTAGAAGAAGAACAAGAACAAGAACATGAAGAAGAAGAAGAAGAGGAAGATGATGATGATGATGATGATGATGAAGAGGAAGAAGAAGAAGAAGAAGAAGAAGAATAAGGCAAAACAAAGAAGGGGAAGATGAAAATGAAGAAGAAGAAGAAGAAGAAGAAGAAGATGATGATGATGATGACGATGAAAAAGAAGAAGAAGAAGAAGAAGAAGAAGAAGAGGAAGAAGTTGAAGAAGGTGAAGAAGGAGAAGAAGAAGGAGAAGAAGAAGAAGAAGAAGAAAAGGAAGAAGAAGAAGAGGAAGTAGTAGCAGAAGAAGAAGAAGTAAAAGAAGAAGAAGGAGAAGAAGAAGAAGAATAAGAATTAGAAGGAGGACAAGGAGAAGAAGAACAAGTAGTAGAAGAAGTAGGAGAGGGAGAAGAAGAAGAAGAAGAAGTCAAAGAAGTATAAGTATAAGAAGAAGAAGAAGAAGAAGAAGAAGAAGATGAAAAAGAAGGGGAAGTAGACGAGGAAAAAGAAGAAGAAGAAGGAAAAAAAAGAAGAAAAAGAAGAAGAAAATTAGAAGAAGAAGAAGAAGACGAAGAAGAAGAAGAAGAACAAGTCGAAGAAGGAGTAGGAGTAGGAGGAGGAGGAGGAGAAGAAGAAGCAGAAAAAGAAGTAGAAGGGGAAGAAGAAGAGGAAAAGAATAAGAGGAAGAAGAAGAAGAAGAAGAAGAAGAAAAGAGAAGAAGAAGAAGAAGAAGAAGAAAAAAAAGAAGAAGAAAAAGAAGAAGGAGAAGGAGAAGAGGAAGAAGAAGAGGAAGAAGAAGAAGAACAAGAAGAAGAAGAAGAATAAGAGGTAGAAGAAAAAGGAGAAATAAAAGATGAAGAAGAGGAAGTAGAGGAAGAGGAAGAAGAAGAAGAAGAAGAAGAAGAAGAAGAGAAAGAGGAAGAAGAAGAAGAAGAAGAGGAAGAGGAAGTAGAAAAGAAGAAGATGATGACGACGAAGAAGAAGAAGAAGAGAAAGAAGAATAAGAAGAAGCAGAAGAAGGGGAAGAAAAATAAGAAAAAGAAAAATACGATGAAGAAGAAGAAGAAGAAGTGGAGAAGAGGAAGAAAAAGAAGAAGATGATTATGATGAAAAAAGAAGAGGAAGAAGAGGAAGCAGAAGAATAAGAAGATGTGGAGGAAGAAGAAGAAGAAGAAGAGGAAGAAGTAAAAGAAGAAGAAGAGGAAGATGAAAAAGAAGAAGAGGAGGAATAACAAGAAGAAGAAGAAGAGGAAAAAGAAGAAGAAGATGAATAAGAAGAATAGAAAGAAAAAGAGGAAAAAGAAGTAGTAGGAGGAGAAGAAGGAGAAGAGGAAAAAGAAGAAGTAAAAGTGGATGAAGAAGAAGATGTGAATGAAGTTATAAAAGTGGAAAAATAAGAAAAAGAAGTAGAAGTAAAAATAAAAGGGAAGAAGTTGAAGAAGTTGACAAAGTAGAATTTGAAGAAGTAAACAAAAAAGAAGATGAGAATGAAGAAGACGAAGAAGAGGAAGAGGAAGATAGAGAAGAGGAAGAAGAAAAAGAAGAAGAAGAAGAAGAAGAAGAAGAAGAGGAAGAAGAAGAAGAAGAAGAAAGTCAGGTAGAAGAAGAAGAGCAAGAAGAGGAAGAGGAAGATGAAGAAGAAGAAGAAAAAGAAGGAGTGGAAGAAGAAGGCAAAGAAGGAGAAGAAGAAGAACGAGAAAAAGAAGAAGAAGATGTGGATGAAGAGAAAGAAGTAAAGGAAGAAGAAGACATTCGAAGAAGTGACAGAAGTAGAAGAAGAAGAAGGCGAAGGCATAGAAGAACAAAAGAAGATGAGGAAGATGATGAGGAAAACGAAGAAGGAGAAGTTGAAGATGAAGAAGTAAAAGAAAAACAAAATAAAGAGGAAAAGAAGAAGAAGTAGAATAATAATAATAATAATAAGAAGAATAAGAAAAAGAAGAAGAAGAAGAAGAAGAAGAAGAATAAGTAGTAGAAGAGGATGTAGTAGATGTAGAAATTATTGATGAAGAAGAAGAAGAAGATGAAGAAGAAGAAGAAGAAGTAGAAGTAGAATAAGAAGAAAAAGAAGAAGAAGAAGAAGAGGAAGAAGAAGAAGAAGAAGAAGAAGAATAAGAGGTAGAAGAAAAAGGAGAAATAAAAGATGAAGAAGAGGAAGTAGAGGAAGAGGAAGAAGAAGAAGAAGAAGAAGAAGAAGAAGAGGAAGAGGAATAAGAAGAAGAAGAAGAGGAAGAGGAAGTAGAAAAGAAGAAGATGATGACGACGAAGAAGAAGAAGAAGAGAAAGAGGAATAAGAAGAAGCCGAAGAAGAGGAAGAAAAATAAGAAAAATAAAAATACGATGAAGAAGAAGAAGAAGAAGTAGAGAAGAGGAAGAAGAAGAAGAAGATGATGATGATGAAAAAAGAAGAGGAAGAAGGGGAAGTAGAAGAACAAGAAGATGTGGAGGAAGAAGAAGAAGAAGAAGAGGAAGAAGTAAAAGAAGATGAAGAGGAAGAGGAAGAAAAAGAAGAAAAGGAGGAATAACAAGAAGAAGAAGAAGAGGAAAAAGAAGAAGAAGATGAATAAGAAGAATAGAAAGAAAAAGAAGAAAAAGATGTAGTAGGAGGAGAAGAAGAAGGAGAAGAGGAAAAAGAAGAAGAAAAAGTGGAAGAAGAAGAAGATGTGAATGAAGTTATAAAAGTGGAAAAATAAGAAGAAGAAGTAGAAGTAAAAATAAAAAGGAAGAAGTTGAAGAAGTTGACAAAGTAGAATTTGAAGAAGTAAATTAAAAAGAAGACGAGAATGAAGAAGACGAAGAAGAGGAAGAGGAAGATAGAGAAGAGGAAGAAGAAAAAGAAGAAGAAGATGAAGAAGAAGAATAGGAAGAAGAAGAAGAAGAAGAAAGTTAGGTAGAAGAAGAAGAGCAAGAAGAGGATGAGGAAGATGAAGAAGAAAAAGAAAAAGAAGGAGTGGAAGAAGAAGGCAAAGAAGGAGAAGAAGAAGAACGAGAAAAAGAAGAAGAAGAAGATGTGGATGAAGAGAAAGAAGTAGAGGAAGTAGAAGACATTCGAAGAGGTGACAGAAGTGGAAGAAGAAGAAGGGGAAGGCATAGAAGAACAAAAGAAGATGAGGAAGATGATGAGGAAAACGAAGAAGAAGTAAAAGAAAAAAAAAATAAAGAGGAAAAGAAGAAGTAGAATAATAATAATAATAATAATAAGAATAAGAAAAAGAAGAAGAAGAAGAAGAATAAGTAGTAGAAGAGGATGTAGTAGATGTAGAAGTCATTGATGAAGAAGAAGAAGAAGATGAAGAAGAAGAAGAAGAAGAAGAAGTAGAATACGAAGAAAAAGAAGAAGAAGAAGAGGAAGAAGAGGAAGAAGAAGAAGAAGAAGAAGAGCAAGAACAAGAAGAAGAGGAAGAAGAAGTAGAAGACGAGGAAGAAGAAGAAGAAGAAGAAGAAGAAAATTAGGAAGAAGAGGAAGAAGATGAAGAAGAAGAGGAAGAAGAAGATGTAGACAAGGAAGGAAAACAAGAATTTGAAGGAGAACTGTGTGAAGAAGAAGAAGAAGGTGATGAAGTAGAAGAAGAAGAAGAAGAAGAATATGAAGAAGCAAAAGAAGAAGAAGAAGTGGAAAAAGAAGAAGAAGAACAACAAGAGGTTCAAGAAAGAGTTGTTGGACAAGAAAAAGAAGTTGAAGAATGAAGAAAAAGAAGCGAAGAAGAAGAAGAAGAAGAAACGAAGAAGAAGAAGAAGTCGAAGAAGGAGGAGAAGAAGAAGTAGAAGACAAAGAAGAAGAAAAGGAAGAAGAAGGGAAAGAAGAAGAGGAAAAAGAAGAAGGAGAAGTAGAAGAAGGAGAAGAAGGAGGAGAAGATGATGATGAAGTGAAAGGAAAAAGAACAAAAAGAAAAAGAAGAAGAAGAAGGTGAAGAAGAAGAAGAAGAAGTAAAAAAAGAAAAGAAGAAGAAGAAGAAGAAGAAAGAGCATGAAGAGAAGAAGGCATAGAAGAGGAAGAACGAGAATAACAAGAAGAAGAAGAAAAAGAAGAAGAAGAAGAACATTAAGTAGGAGGAGGAGGAGGAGAAGAGGATGAAGAGGAAGAAAAATAACAAAAAGAAGAAGAGGAGAAAGAAGGAGAAGGAGAAGAAGAAGAAGAAGAAGAAGAAGAAGAGGAAGAAAACCAAAAGAAGAAGAAGAACAAGAAGAGGAAGAAAAACAAAAGAAGAAGTAGTAGTAGAAGAAGAAGAAGAAGAAGAAGAAGAACAGTAATAAGAAAAAGAAGAAGAAGCAGAAGAAGAAGAAGAAGAAGAACAATAAGAAGAATAAGAGAAGTAAAAGAAGAAGAAGAAGTCAAAGAAGGAGGAGAATAAGTAGAGTAAGAAGAAGAAGAAGATTGTAAGAAGAGGTGAAAAAAGTAGAAGTAGAAGAAGAAGAAGAAGAAGAAGAAAAAAAACATGGAAAAGAGAAGGAAGAAAAAGAGAAGAAGAAAGTGAAGAAGAAGAAGAAGAAGAAGAAAAAGAAGATTAGGAAGAAGTAGAAGAAGGTGAAGAATATGAAGAAGAAGAAGAGGATGAAGATGAGAAGAAGAAGAAGAAGAAGAAGACGAAGAAGAAGAATAAGATGAAGAAGACGAAGAAGAAGAAGAAGAAGAAGAAGAGGAAGA
>JAIUJO010000238.1:177500-180000 GCA_023846275.1 Vanilla planifolia | reverse complement strand
AGAAGAAGAAGAAGAAGAATAAGAAGTTGAAAAAGAAAAGAAAGAAAAGGAAAAAGAAGTACTAGAAGATGTGGAGGAAGAAGAAGAATAACAACAAGAAGAGGTAGAGGAAGAAGATGACGAAAAAGAAGAACAAGAAAAAGAAGAAGAAGATGATGATGAAGAAGAAGTAGTAGAAGTAGAAGAAGGAGAAGAGGAAAAAAAGATGTGGAAGAAGTAGAAGTAGAAGTTGATGAAGTAGAAGTGGAAGAAATGTAAGAAGTGGAGGAAAAGAGTAAGACGAAGAAGAAGATGAAGAAGACGAAGTCAAAGAAAAAGAAGAAGAAGCAAGAGAAAAAGAAGATCAAGAAGAAGTGGTTGAAGAGAAAGAAGAGGAAGAAGAAGCACAAGAAGAAGAAGAAGAAGAAGAAGATGATGATTATGATGATGATGAAGAAGAAAAAGAAGGAGATGAAGGAAAAGAAGAAGAAGAAGAAAAGAAGAAGAAGAAGAAAAAGAAGAGAAAGAAGAGGAAGAAGAAGAAGAATAAGAAGAAGAAGAGGAAAAAGAAGAAGAAGAAGATAAAGAAGAATAAGAAGAAGAAGTAGAAGAGGAGGTAGTGTAAGAATAAAACAAAGGAGAAGAAGAAGATGAAGAAGAAGAAGATTAAGAAAAGCTAGAAGAAGAAGATGATGAATTAGTAGTAGTAGCAGAAGAAGAAGAAAAAGAAGAAGAAGAAGAAGAAGAAGAAAAAGACAAAGATGACGATGAAGAAGAAGATGAAGAAAAAGAAGAAGTAATAGAAGAAGAAGAAGAGGAAGAACAGGATGATGACGAAGAAGAAGAAGGGGAAGGCAAAGAAGAAGAAGAAGAAGAAGAAGAAGAAAAGAAGAGGAAGAAAAAGAAGAAGAAGAAGAAGAAGAGGAAGAAGATGAAGGAGATGAAGAAGAAGAAGAAGAAATTGAAGAGTAAGAAGAAGAAGAAGAAGTAGAAGGTGAAGAAGCAGAAGAAGTAGTAGAACAAGAATAAGATGAAGTAGAAGAAGAAGAAGAAGAAGAAGAAGAAGAGGAAGAAGAAGAAGAAGAATTAGAAGAAGAAGTAGGAATAGGAGAAGAAGAAGTAGGAGAAGAAGTAGAAGAAGAAGAAGAAGAAGAAGAAGAAGAAGTCAAAGAAGTAACAGAAGAAGAAGAAGAAGAAGAAGTCAAAGAAGTAACAGAAGAAGAAGAAAAAGAAGAAGATGATGAAAAAATGGGAAGAAGTGGAAGAAGAAGAAGAAAAAGAAGGACAAAACCAAGAACAATAAGAGGAAGAAAAAGAGAAGAAGAAGAAGAAGAAATAGAAGAAGAAAAAGAAGAAGTCGAAGAAATAGGAGGAGGGGAAGAAGAAGAAGAAAAAGAAGAAGAAGAAAGGGAAGAAGAAGAGGAAATAGAAGAAGAACAAGAAGAAGAGGAAGAAAAATAGAAGAAGAAGAAGAAGAAGAAGAAGAAAAAGAAGAAAAAAAAGAAGAGGAAGAAGAAGAAGATGAAGAATAGGAAGAAGAAGAAGAAGATGAAGAGGAAGAAAAAGTGGAAGAAGAAGAAGAAGAAGAAGAAGAAGTGGAAGAAGAAAAGGAGGAGGAAGAAGAAGAAGTAGAAGATTAATTGTTAAGGATTAGGTATTAGAAAATAGGGATTTAGGATTAGGGATTAGAGAATAGGGATTATGGATTGGGGATTGGACATCAGTGATTCAGGATGTAGGATTTAAGGTTAGAGATTAAGTATTAGAGATTATGGATTAGAGATTAATAGATTTGGATTAGAATTAGAAAATGGATTATGGTTTATTGATTAGGCATTTGTGATTAAAAATAAGATATTATGGATTAAAGATGAGGAATTATTGATTATAATTTAGTGATTGGTTGTTAAGGGTGAAGGTTTTTGAGTTTAGGGATTAGAGGTTTGTGATTAGTATTTAAGGATTAATAATTAAGGATAGATTAGGCATTAAGAATTAGGGATTAGGGATTAGGGAGAAGGAAGAAGGAAGAAGAAAGAAAGAAGAAGAAGATGAAGGAAGAGAGAATAAGGAAGAGGGAAGGAGGAAGAAAAAAGAAGGGGAGGAGGAAGAAGAAGAGGAAAAAGAAGAAAAAGAACAAGAAGAAGAAGAGGAGGAAGAAGAATAGAAAGAATAAAAAAGAAAGAAGAAGAAAGAAGTAAGAAAGAAGAAGGAAGGAGGAAGGAAGATGCAAGAAGGAAGAAAGAAGAATAAAGAATAAAAAAAAATTAGAAAGAAGGAAGAAGAAATAAGAAAGAAGGAAGAAGTAGTAGAAGAAGAAGGAGATTGAAAAGGAGATGGATGATGAAGAGAAGGTAAAGGAGAAGGACAAGGAAAAGGAGAGTGGGCAGGTGTAGGAGATGGAGAAGGAGAAAGAGAAGGAGAAGGAATAAGAGATAGAGAAGGAGAAGGAGAAGGAGAATGAGAAGGAGAAAGAAAAGGAGAAGAAAAAGGAGAAATAGAAGAAGAAGAAAAAGAAGAA
>JAIUJO010000238.1:155000-172500 GCA_023846275.1 Vanilla planifolia | reverse complement strand
AAGGAGAAGGAGAAGAAGAAGAAGAAGAAGAAGAACAAGTAGAGGATGAAGAAGATGAAGAAGAAGAAGAAGAAGAAGAAGAAGAAGAAAAAGAAGAAGAAGAAGAAGAAGAGGAGGAGGAAAAAGAGGAAGATGAAGAAGCGGAAGAAGAAAAAGAAGAATAGGAAGAAGAAGAAGAAGAAAAAGAAGAAGTGGAAGAAGAAGAAGAAGAAGAAGATTAAGAAGAAGAAGAAGAAGAAGAAAAAGAGGAGATAGAAGCGAAAGAAGAATGAGAAGAAGAAGAAGAAGAAGAAGAAGAAGAAGTAGACGAAGAAGAAAAGGAAGAAAAAAAATTGGAACAAGAACAAGAACAAGAACAAGAAAAAGAAGAAAATGAAGAAGAAGAAGAAGAGGAAATGAGGAAGAGGAAGAAGTGGAGATGTAGAACTAGTAGAAGAACAAAAGAAGAAGAAGAAGAAGAAGTAGAAGAAGAAGTGGAAGAAGAAGAAAAAGAAGAAGAAGAAGAAGGTTAAGAAGAAGAGGAAGAGGAAGATGTAGAAGAAGAGGAAGAAAAAGAAGATGAAGATAATGAAGAAGAAGAAGAAGAGGAAGAAGAAGAAGAAGGGGAGGAGAAGGAAGAAGAAGTAAAAGAGGAAGAGGATAGGGATCAGTGGTTAGGGATTAAGGATTAGAGATCAAGGAATGAAAGATTAAGGATTATGTATTTGGGAATATGGACTAAAGATTAGGGAGGGAGATATTATTGATTTTAGGAATTAGTAATTAAGGATTAATGGTTGTGGGTTATGGATTAGAGATTAGAGATTAATTAGGGAGGGATTAGAGATTTGGGATTATGGAATACAAATAACGAGTAAGGGATTGAGGGAATAGGGATTAGAGATTATGTATTGGGATTATAGATTGGGGATTAGGGAGGGAGGGATTAGATATTAGGCATTATAATTTAGGGCTTAAGGATTATGGATTAGGATGTAGGCACTAGGGATTATGGAAGAAGATGAGGAACAAGAAGTGCAAGAAGAAAGAACAAGAGGAAAAAGTTGTAGAAGAAGAAGAAGAAGGAGAGGAAGAACAAAGAAGAAACAAGAAAGAATAAAGAAGAAAGAAGAAGGAAGAAAGAAGAAGGGGGAGGAAAGAAGGAAGGTAGAAGGAAGAAGAAAGAAGGAAGAAGGAAGAAGAAAGAAGAAAGAAGAAAGAAGAAAGAAGAAAGAAGAAGAAGAAGAAGAAGAAGAAGAAGAGAAAGCCAAAGAAGGAGGAGAAGAAGGAGGACATAGAGGAGGAGGATGACAAAGGGAAGGAGAAGGAGAAGGAGATAGAGAAGGAGAAGGTGAAGGACAATGAGAAAAAGAAAAAGAAGGAGAAGGAGAATAAGAAAGATAAGGAGAAAGAGAAGAAAGAGCAAAAGAAGAAGAAGCAAAAGAAGAAGAAGAAGAAGAAGAAGAAGAAGAAATAGAAGAAGTGGAAGAAGAAGGAGAAGAAGAAGAAGAAGAAGAAGATGAAGAAGAATCTAAGGAAGAAGAAAAAGAAGAAGAGCAAGATGAGGAAGTTGAGGAAGAGGTTGAAGAGGAAGAAGAGTAGGAAGAAGAATTACATGAAAAGAAGAAAATGTCGAAAAAGAAGAAGGGGAAGTAGAGGAGGAGGAAGAAGTAAAAGTAGTGAAAGAAGATGAAGAAGAGGAAGAAGAAGAAGAAGAAGAAGAGGAAGATAATGAAGAAGAAGAAGAAGAAGTAGTAAAGGAAGAAAAAGAAGAAGAAGAGTAAGATGAATAAGATGAGTAAGAAGAAGAAGAAGAGGAAGAAGAAGAAGAAGTGGAAGAAGAAGAAGTAAAAGGAGAAGAGGAGGAAGAAGCAGAAGGAGAGGAAGAAAAGGAGGAAGAGATGGATTAAGGATGAAGGATTAAGGATTAGGGGTTAGGGTTTATGGTTTAGGGACTAAAGAGGGAGGGATATAGTATTAGTAGTTAAGGATTAAGGATTAAGGATTAAGAATTATATATGAGAGATTAAATAATTAGGGATTAAGGATTATCAATTAAGAATTTGGGATTAGGGTTTAAACATTAAGGATTAGTTATTAGGGAGTAAATATTAATGAATAAGTAGTAGGGATAAAAGATTAAGGATTAAGGATTGGGGTTAAGGATTAATGATTAGGGATTAAGTATTAAGGGATTACTTGTTAAAGATTTGAGATTAAGGGTTTAGGATTTGGGTTTATAAGTTAGGGAAAAGAGATTAAGGATAAAAGATTAAGGATTAGTGATTATGGATTTCGGATTCAAGATTATGGATTAGAGATTAGGGATCAAGTATTAGGGATTAGGGTTTATGGATTAAGAATTAAAGATTAAGGATTAGGGATTAGAAATTAAAAATTCAGGATTATGGATTATTGATTAAGAATTAACGATTAGGGAATAGGTATTACAAATTATAGTTCAAGGATTACAGATTAAGGATTAGAGTTTAGGGATTAGAGATTAAGGATTAAGGATTAAGGATCAAAGATGATTAAGGATTAGGGATTAAGGATTAAGGAATAAGGATTAAGGAATAAGGATTAAGGAATAAGGATAAGAGATTAATGATTAGGGATTACAAATTTAGGAATATTGGACTAGAGAGGGTGGGATTAAAGAGTAGGGATAAGGGAATAAGGATTACGGATTACAAGGAAGAAGGAGAAGAAGAAGAGGAGGAGGAAGAAGAAGAAGAAGAAGGTGATAATAATGATGAATAAGAAGAAGAAGACGAAGAAAAAGAACTAGAAGAAGAAGAGGAAGAAGAAGAAGATGAAAATGAGGAAGAAGAAGAAGAAGAAGGAGAAGAATAAGAAGAAGAAGAAAAAGAAGAAGAAGAGGAGGAAAAAGAAGAAGAAGAAAAAGAAAAAGAGGAAGAAGAAGAAGATGATGAAGAAGAAGAAAGAGAAGGAGAAGAGTAAGAACAAGAAGTAGGAAAAGGTGAAATGTTGAAGAGGAAAGAGAAGAAGAGAAGATGAAGAGGGAAAAGAAGAAGAGGAAGAAGAAGAAAAAAAGGAAGGTGAAGAAGAAAAAAGAACAAGAAGAGAAAAAGAAAAAGAAGAAGAAGAAGAAGAAGAAGAAGAGGAAGATGAGAAAGAAAAGGAAGAAGGAGAAGATGAAGATATAGAAGAAGAAGAAGAGGAAGAAGAAGAAGAAGAAGAGGAAGAAGAAGAAGTGGAAGAAGTGGAAAAAGAAATAGATTATGAATCAACTGCTAGGGATTATGAATTGGAGACTAAGGATTAGAGATTATGGAATAAAAGATTAGAGATTAGGTATCGAAGAATATGGATTAAAGATTAATGAGGGAGGGATTAGGAATTAGGAATTTTTGAGTTAACAATTAGGGATTAAGGTTTAAGGATTAGCGATTGGAAATGAGGGATTATGAATTAAGGATTAAGGAGGGAGAGATTACAAAAGTGGGATTAGGGATTAAGGAATATGGATTACAGATTAAGGAGGGAGGAATTGGGGATTAAAGATAAGGTATTAGGGATTATAGATTGTGGATTAAGGATATAGGGATTCGAAATTAGCCATTATAGATTGCAAAATTAGGGATTAAAGATTAGAGATTTTGGATTAGCAACTAGGGATTTGGATTTAGGGATTAAGGACTATGGATCAGGGAGTAGGGATTAAGGATTAAGGAAGAAAAGGAGAAAGAAGAAGTGAAAGAATGAAGAAGTAGAAGAAAAAGAAGAAGAAAAGGATTAAGGGTTAAGAGTTAGTGATTAAGGATTAAGAATGGAGGGATATGGGATTAGATGTTAAGGATTATGGATTAGGGATTAAATATTAACTATTAAAGATTACTAATTAGGGATTAAGGATTAAGGTTTCAGGATTAAGGATTAGGGATTAAGGAGTATGGATTAAGAAATAAGCAATAGCGATAAGGGATTAAGGCTAGCGATTATGAATTAAGGTTATGACGATGAAGGGATCAATGATTAGGGATTATGGATTAAAGATTAAGGGATTACTTATTAAGGATTGGTAATTAGGGTTTTAGGATTTAGGATTATGAATTAAGGAATAAGGATTAGGGGTTAAGGATTTGAGATTTGTGATTATTGATTTTAGATTCAAGATTATAGATTAGAGATTAGGGATTAAGTGATTAGGATTAAGATTAGGGATTAGCAATAAGGGATTAAGGATTAGGGATTAGGAATTAAAGTTTAGCGATAACGAATTAGAGATTATAGATTAAAGAGTATAGAATATAGATTAGGGATTAGAGATTAGAGATCAGGTATTAGCTATAAGAGTTTTAGGACAGCGACTAGAAATTAGGGCTTTGATGTTATGGATTATAGATTAGAGATTAGAGATCAGTGATTAAGTATTAGAGAATAAGGTTTAGGATTTAGAGATTAAGGATTAAGAATTAGGCATTATGGATTAAAGATGGATTAGGATTTAAGGATTAAGGTTTAGGAATTAGGGAATAGAGAATAGAAATTAGTGATTAGGGAGGCATGGATTAAGGATTACTATCTTAGGGAGAAGAGATTAGGGAGACAGGGATTAGGGAGTAGGGATTAGGGAATGGGGATTAAGAATTACGAAGAAAAAGTAGAAGAAGAAGAGGAGGAAGAAGAAGAACAAGAAGAAGAAGAAGAAGAAGAAGAAGAAGAAGAGGAAGACAAAGAAGTGGAAGAAGTAGAAGAAACAAATAAGGAAGAAGAAGAAGAAGAAGAAGAAGAAGAAGTTGCTGAGGGAGAAGAAGAAAAAGAAGAAGAAGAAGAAGAGGAATAAGAGAAAGAATGAGAAGAATAAGCAAAAGAATAAGAAGGAAAAGAGTAAAAAGAAGTAGAAGAAGAAAAAGAAGAAGAGGAGGAAGAAGAAGAAGAAGAAGAGGAAGAAGAAGAATGAGAAGGAGAAGAGTAATAGGAAAAAAAGAAGAAGGCCAAGAAGTTGAAAAAGAAGAAAAAGAACATGATGATGAAGAAGAAGATGAAGATGATGAGGAAAAAGAAGAAGAAGAAGAAGAAGAGAAAGAAGAAGAAGAAAAAGAAGAAGAGAGGAAGAAAAAAATGAAGAAGAAGAAGAAGATGAAGAGGAAGAAGAAGAAGAAATAGAAGAAGGTGAAGAAGGAAATAGAAGAGGAAGAAATAGAAGAGGAAGAAGAAGGGAAGAAGAAAAAAAAGAAGAAGAACAAATAAAGGAAGAAGAAGAAGAAAAAGAAGAAGAAAAAGAAGAACTGGAAAAGGAAGAAGAGGAAGAAGCAGAGACATTGAACAAGAAGAGGAAGAAAAAGAAGAAGAAGAAGAAGAAGAAGAAGAAGATGTGGAAGAAGAAGAAGAAGAAAAAGTAGTGGAAGAAGAAGAAGAAGAAAAGGATGATTAAGAAGACGAAGAAGAAGAAGAAGAAGAAGAGGAGGAAGATGAGAAGAAGAGAAAGAAATAGATGACGAAGGTAAGGAAGAAGAAGAGGAAGAGGAAGAAGAAGAAGAAGCAGAGGGGGAGGAGGAATAAGAGATGGATTACATATTAGTGGTTAGGGATTAGGGATTAAGGAATGAAGGATTAGGGAATAGGTATCGAGAAATACGGATTAAAGATTAGGGAGCGAGGGATTAAGGATTAGGGATTTGGGAGTTAGCAATTATGGATTACTGTTTAGGGATTTTTATGTGTGGGTTTGGGATTAGGGATTAAGGAGTGAGGGATTAGAGATAGGGGATTAGGGAGTACAGACTATGGGATAGGGAGGGAGGGATTGGGGATTAGAGATTAGGTATTAGGAATTACCGATTAGGGATTAGAGAGGGAGGGATAAAGTATTAGGCATTGTAGTTTAGTGATTTGGGATAATAGAGTAGAGATTTTGGATTAGTAATTAGGGATTAGGGTTTAGAGATTAAGCATTATGGGTTAGGAAGTAAGGATTTGAAATTAGGGAAGAAGATGAGGAGTAGGAAGTGGAAGGAGGAAGATAGAAGAAGAAGAGGAAAAAGTAGTAGAAGAAGAAGAAGTGAAAGAATAAAGAAGAAAATAAAAAGAGTAAAGTAGAAAGAAGAAGGAAGAAAGAAGAAGGAAGAAGAAAGAAGGAAGGTGGAAGGAAGAAATAAGAAGGAAGAAGGAAGATGGAAGGAGAAAGAATAAGAAGAGAAAGAAGAGGAAGAAGAAGGAGAAGAAAGAGGAGGACATAGAGGAGGAGTTGGAGAAGGAGATGGAGAAGGAGAAGGAGAAGGAGAAGGAGAAGGGGAAGAAGAAGGAGAAGGAGAATGAGAAAGACAAGGAGATGAAGAAAGAGAAGAACAATGAGCAAAAGAAGAAGAAGAAGAAGAAGAAGAAGAAAAAGAAGAAGAAATATAAGATAAAGAAGAAGAAGAAGAAGAAAAAGAAGACAAAGAGTAAAAGGAAGAAGAAGAAGAAGAAGAAGAAGAGTAAGATGAAGAAGATGAGGAAGAAGTAGAAGAGAAAGAAGAATTACAAGAAAAGAAGAAAATAGAGAAAAAGAAGAAGAAAGAGGAGAAGGGGGTGTGGAAGAAAAAGTAGAAGAAAAAGAAGAAGAAGAAGAAGAAGACAAACAAGAAGAATAAGAAGAAGAAGAGGAAGATGATGATGAAGAAGAAGAAGAAGAAGTAGAAGTGGAAGTAGAAGAAGAAGAAGAGAAACATAAGGAAAATGAGGCAGAAGAAGAAGAGGAAAAGGAAGAAGAAGCACAAGAAGAAGAAGCAGAGGAAGAAGAAGGAGAAGAGAAAGATTAGATGGATTATAGATTAAGGATTAGGAGTTAGGGATTAGAGATTATGTATTAAGGAGGGAGGGATATGGGATTAGGTGTTAGGGATTAAGGATTAGATATTACAGATTAGAGATTAAAAATTTGTTATTATGGATTATTAATTAGGGATCGTTATTAGGGTTTAATGATTAATGATTAGGGATTAAGGAGTAAGGATTAAGGTATGAGTAATAAAGATAAAGGACTAAGAACTAGGGATTAGGGTTAAGGATTAGGGATGAAGGGATTAATGATTAAGGATTAGGATTAAGGATTAAGAGTTAAGAGATTATATACTAAGGATTAGAGATTAGAGATTTAGGATTTTGAATTATTGATTAGGAAATAGAGATTAGGGAGAAAGGACAAGAAATTAGTGATTAGGGATTTAGGATTTAGGATGATAGATCAGAGATCAAGGATAAAGTATTAAGGATTAGAGTTTTTGTATTATGGATTAGGTATTAGAAATTAAGGATTTAGGATTATGGATTATAGATTAGGGATTAAGCATTAAGGGTTATGGTTTAAGGATTAGAGGTTAGGATTAAGAGATTAGGGATTAGAGATTTAGGATCAAGAATTAAGGATGGATTAGGGATTAAGGAATGAGGAATAGAGATAAAAGATTAGTGATTAGGGATTGCAAATTTAGAGATAAGAGACTAAGGAGGGTCATATTAAAGAGTAGGGATAAGAGAATAAGGATTATGGATTTCAAAGGAGGAGGAGAAGAAGAAGAAGAGGAGGAGGAAGAAGAAGAAGAAGAAAAAAGACAAGAAGAAGAAGATGATGATGATGTTGAAGAAGAAGAAAAAGAATAAGAGGAAGAAGTAGAAGAAGTGGAAGACGAAGAAGATGAGGAAGAAGAAGAAGAAGAAGAAGAAGAAGAAAAAGAAAAAGATGAAGTGGAGAAGGAAGAAGAAGAAGAGGAAAAAGAAGAAGGGAAAGAAGAAGAAGAAGAATTAGGATGAGAAGAGCAAGAAGAAAAAAAAGAACAAGAAAAAGGTGAAGAAGTTGAGGAAGAAGAAGAAGAAGAAGATGATGAAGAGGAAAAGTAGAAGAAGAAGAGGAAGAAGAAGAAGAGAAAGATGAAGAAGAAAAAGAAGAAGAACAAAAATAAAGGAGAAAGAAATGATGAAGAAGGAGAAAAAGAAGAAGAAGAAGAAGAAGAAATAAATGAAGTAGAAGAAGAAGAAGAAGAAGGAGAAGAAGTTGAAGAAGAATAAGAAGAGGAAGAAGAAAAAGTAGAAGTAGAAGAGGAAGAAGAACAAGAAAGAGAAGAACAAGAAGAAAGAGAAGAAGAAGAAGAAGAAGAAGAAGAAAGAGTAGAGGAAGAAGAAGAGGAAGATGAAGTGAAAGAAAAAGAAGAAGAAGAAGAACAAGAAGAACAAGAAGAACATGAAGAAGAAGAGGAAGATGAAGAACAAGAGGAAAAATGAAGAAGAGGAAGAAGAAGAAGAAGTAGAAGAAGAAGAAGTAGAGGAAGAAGAAGAAGAAAAACAAGAAGTGGAAGAAGAAGAAGAAGAAGGAGAAGTAGAAGAGGAGAAAAAAGAAGGAGAAGAAGAGGAAGAAGAAGAAGAAAAAGACTATGAATAAGAAGAGTGAAAGAAAAAGATGAAGAAGAGGAAGATGAAGAAGAAGAAGAAGAACAAGAAGAAGAAAAAGAAGAAGAAGAACAATAATAAAAAGAAGAACAAGAAGAAGAAAAAGAAGAAGAAGAAGAAGGAGAAGGAGAAGAAGAAAAGAAGAAGATGAAAAAGAAATAGAAGAGGATGAAGAAGAGGAAGAAGAGGAAGAAGAAGAACATGAAGAAGAAGAAGAAGATTAAGAAGAACAAGTAGAGGAAGAAGAAGAGAAAGAAGAAGAGGAGGAAGAAGAAGAAGAAGAAGAAGTAGTAATAGAATAGGAAAAAAGGGAACAAAAAAAGAAGAAGAGAAAGAAGAAGAGACATAGAAGAAGAAGAAGAAGAAGATGAAGAAGAAGAAGTGGAAGAAGAAGAAGAAGAAGAAGAGGTGAAAGAAGAAGAAGAAGAAGAAGAAGAGGAAGTTGAGGAAGAAGTGGAAAGAGTAAACAAAGATATGGAAGAAGAAGAAGAAGAAGAAGAGGAAGAAGAAGAAGAAGAAGAAGAAGAAGAGGAAGAAGAAGAAGAAGAGGAAGAAGATGAAGAGGAAGTAGAAGAAGTAGAAGTAAAAGAGACAGGTTAGGGATTGGGGGTTAGGGATTAAGGTTTAAGGAATGATTAATTAAGGGTTAGGTATCAGGGAATACAAATTAATGATTGGGGAGGGGGGATGAGGAGTTAGGGATATGTGAATTAGGAATTAGAGATTAAGGTTTATGGATTAGTTGTTAGGGATTAAAGATTAGGGATTATGGAGGGAGGGATTAGGGGTTAAGGATTAGGAAATACAAATTGTGGATTAGGGAGGGAGGGATTTGGGATTAGAGATTAGGTATTAGGGATTATAGATTAGGGAGAGTGGGATTAAGCATTAGGCATTATAGGTTAGAAATTAGGGATTAGAGAATAGAGATTATGGATTAGCAATTAGAGACTAGGATTTAAGGATTAAGGATTATCGATTAGGGAGTAAGGATTAGGGATAAGATTTAGGAAAGAAGAGGAGGAAGACTAACTGGAAGAAGGAACAAGGAAGAAAAAGAAGAGGAAGAAAAAGAAGAGGAAGAAAAAGAAGAGGAAGAAAAAGAGGAAAAAATAGAATAAGAAGAAGAAGAAGAGGAAGATGAAGAATAAGGAAGAAAGAAGAAAGAATAAGGAAGAATGATGAAGGAAGAAAGAAGAAGAAAGAAGGAAGAAAGAAAGTGGAATGAAGAAGGAAGAAGAAAGAAGAAAGAAGAAAGAAGAAGAGAAAGAAGAAAAGAAGAAGTAGAAGGAGAAGGAGAAGGAAGAGGACATGGAGAAGGAAGAGGACATGGAGAAGGAGGAGAAGGAGAAGTAGCAGGAGAAAGAGATGGAGAAGGAGAAGGAGAAGGAAAAAAGAAGGGAAAAAAAGAAAGATAAGGAGATCAGTAAGGAGAAGAAGAAGGACAAGGAGAAGAAGAAGAAGAAGAAAAAGAGAAAGAATAACGAAGAAAGAAAAAGGAAAAAGAAGGAAGAAGGAAGGAGGAAGGAAGAAGGAAGAAGGAAGAAGGAAGAACAAAGAAGAAAGAAGAAAGCAGAGAGAAGAAAGAAGAAAGAAGAAAGAAGAAAGAAGAAAGAAGGAAGAAGAAGTGGAAGAAGAAGAAGAGGAAAAAGTAGAAGGAAAAGGAGATGGAGGATGAGGAGAAAGTGGAGGGGAAGATGAAGGGAAAGGAGAAGGAGAAGGAGAAGGGGAAGGAGAAGGAGGAGAAATTGAAGAAGAAGAAGTAGAAGAAGAAGAAGAAAAAGAAGAAGAAGAAGAAGAAGAAGAAGAAAAAGAATAAATAGAAGAAGACAAAGGTGAAGAAGAAGAAGAAGAAGAAGCAGAAGAGAAAGAAGAAGAACAAGAAAAGAATAAGGAGAAAAGAAGAAGTAGAGGAGAAAGAAGAAGAAGAGGAAGAAGAAGTAGATGAAATAGAAGAAGAAGAAGAAAAAGAAGAAGAAGAAGAAGAGGAAGAAGAAGAAGTAAGAAGAAGAAGAAGAAGAAGAGGAAGAAGAAGTCAAAGAAGTTGAAGAAGAAGAAGAAATAGTAGAAGGAGAAGATGGAGAAGAAGAGGAAGTTGATAAAGAAGAGGAGGAAAAAGGAGAAGAAGATGAGGGAGAAGAAAAAGAAGAGGAAGAAGGAGAAGAAGAGGAAGAAAAAGAAGAAAGAGCGAAAGAAGAGATGGATTAGGGATTAGGGGTTAGGGATTAAGGATTAGGGATTAAGTAATGAGGGATTATGGCTTAGGTATTTAGTATTAAGGGTTAGCGATTAGGGTTTAGAGATTATGGATTAGGGATTATGGATTAGCATTTACAGAACAAAGATTAAGGAATTAGTAATTGGGATTAAGAATTAGTGATTAGGGATTAAGTGATTAATGATTGAGGATTGTAGATTATGTACTCAAGATTAAGGGCTTAATTACTAAGGATTGTAGATAAAAGATTTAGGAATGAGGATTATTGATTAGAGATTTATGATTTTAGATTAGTGATTCATGATTCAATATTCAGGATTAGAGATTAGGGATTACTGATTTTTTATTAGAGAATAACCAATTATAATTAGGGTTAAGGACTAGAGATTTAAGATTAAGGATTTGGGATTTAAGAATATAGATTATGGATGAGGGAGGGAGGGATTGTGTATTTGAGAATAGGTATTAGGGACTTGGGATTAGGGATTAGGGAGGAAGGGATTAGGTATTTGGCATTAGAGATTAGGCATTAGGGATTATGGATTAGCAATTAAGGATTACAAATTAAGGAGTAGGGATTTGGGAATAAGTGATAGGGATGATGGATTAAGGATGATAGATTAGGGACTAAGGATTAGGGATTAGGGATGAAGGGAGTAATGATTAGTGATGACAGATTAAGGATTAAGGATTAATTATTAAGGATTAAGGATTCAGGATTTGGGATTATGGAATAGGGAAAAGGGATCAAGGATTAGGGTTTTGAGATTATGGATTATAGATTAGTGATTAAGGATTTCGAAATTAGGATTAGGTATTGGAGATTAGGGAGTAGGGATTAGAGATTAAGGAATTTTGATTGGTAATAAGGATTAAGAATAAGGGAGAAGTTGAAGGAGAAGCAAAAGAAGAAGGAGATGGAGAAAGACAAGGAGAAAGAGAAAGAGAAGAAGAAGAAGAAGGAGAAGAAGAAGAAGACAAAGGAAAAGAAGAAGAAATAAAAGAAGAAGAAGGAGAAGGAGAAGAAGAAGAATAAGAAGAAGAAGAAGGAGAGGAAGAAGAAGTGGAAGAACAAGAGGAAGAGAAGAATAAGAAAAGAAGAAGGCGAAAAAGAAGAAGAAGAAGAATGGGAAGAACAAGAAGAGAAGGAAGAAGTAAAAGAAGAAGAAGAAGAATAAGAAGAGGAAGATGATGTAAAAGAAGAAGAGGAAGAAGAGGAATTAGAGATTATTGATTAAGGATTTCAAATTAGATAATTGAGATTAGAGATTAAGGATTAGAGATTAGTGATTAAGTATTTTGGATTCAAGATTAAGAATTAGAGATTAGGAATTAGGGATAAGAGATTAAGAAATTATTATTAATATTAAGTATTAGAGATTATAGATTAATGATTAAGAATTAAGGATTAGAGATTAAGGATTAGGGATTAGGAATTATGGATTATAGATTAGTGATTAAGGTTTAGGGAATAAGTATTAGGGATTAAGGATTAAAGATTAGAGATTAAGAATACGAGATTAAGGATTAAGGATTAAGAATTATGGATCAAGGATGGATTATGGATTAGGATTTAGAGATTAGAGAATAGATATTAGAGAGAGGTGGATTAGGAATTATAGATTAGGGAATAAGGATTAAGAATTACGAAGTACAACGAGAAGAAGAAGAAGAAGAAGACGAAGAAAAAGTAGAAGAAGAATATGAAGAAGAAGAAGAAGAAGAAGAAGAAGAAGGAGAAGGAGAAGAAGAGAAGAACAAAAGAAAGGAGAAGAAGAATAGGAGGAAGAAGAAGAGGAAAAAGAAGAAGAAGAAAAAGAAGGAAAGGAATAAGAAGAATAAGAAAAAGAAGAAATAGAAGAACAAGAAAAAGAAGAAAAAGGAAAAGAGGATGAACGAAAAGAAGAAGAAGAAGAAGAAGAAGTCGACAAAGAAGACGAAGGAGAAGGAGAAGCAGTAGAAGAAGAAGAAAGGGAATTAGAAGGAGAAGAGCAAAAAGAAGAGGAAAAAGTAGAACAAGAGATAAAGTGATTATAATTAAGATTAAGAATTAGGTACTAAATATTAAGGATTAAGGATTAAATACTAGAGATTATTGATTTGGGATTATGATTAGTGATTATGGATTATAGATTAGAGATTAAGTATTAGGAATTAGGGCTTAGGGATTAGAGATTAGAGATTAAAGATTAAGGAGTAAGAATTAGAAATTAAGGATTATCGATGGATTAAGGATTTGGGAGGGATGGATAAGGAATTATTGATTAGAGATTAGGGAATAAGGATTAAAGATTTCGAAGGAGACCGAGAAGAAGATGAAGAAGATAAACAAGAAGAAGAAGGAGACGAAGTAGAATAAGAAGACAAAGATGAAGAAAGTAGAAAAAGAAGACAAAGACGAAGAAGAAGAAGAAGAAGGAGATGGAGAAGGAGAAGAAGAGGAAGAAGGAGAAGGAGAAGAAGAAGAAGAAAAATGAAGAAGAAGAAGAAGAAGAAGAAAAAGAAGAAGAAGAACAAAAATAGAAGACGAAGAAGAGCAGGAGGAAGAAGAAGAGTAAGAAAAAGAAGAAGAAGAAGAAGGGGAACATGAAGAATATGAATAAGAAGAAGAAAAAGAAGAAGAAGAAGAATAAGAAGAAAAAGGAGAACTGGATGAAGAAGAAGAAGAAGAAGAAGAAGAAGATAAAGGGGAAGAAGAAGAAGAAGAAGTGGAAAAAGAAGAGGAAAATTTAGAAGAAGAAGGAGAAAAAGAGAAAGAAGAAGAAGAAGAAGAAGAAGAAGAAGAAAAAGAAGAAGAGAAGTTGTTGAAGAAGAAGTGGAAGAAGAAGGAGAAGAAGATGAAGAAGTAGAAGAAGAAAAGGAAGAACGACGAGAAGCAGAAGAAGAACAAATAGAGGAAGAAGTAGTAGTCATAGAAGAAGAAGAAGAAGAAGAGGAAGAAGAAGAACAAGAAATGAAGAAGAACTTGAAAAAGACGTAGAAGAATGGGGTGAAGAAGAAGAGGAAGGAGAAGAAGAAGAAGAAGAAGAAGAAGAAGAAGAAGAAATTGAAGAAGAAGAAGAAGAAAAAGAAGAAGAAGAAGAAAAGCAAAAGAAGAAGAAGAAGAACAAGAACAAGAACAAGAAGAAGAAGAAGAAGAAGTAGAAGATAAAGAGGAAGAAGAAGAAGAAGAAGAGGAAGAAGAAGAAGAAGAAGAAGAAGAACAAAAAGAAGCAGAGGAAGATGAGGAAGAAGAGAAAGAAGAAGAAGACAAAGGCAAAGAAGAAATTTTTTAGGGATTAGCTATTAGGGGTCAAGGATTAAGTAGAAGAGGAAGATGAAGAAGAACTTGAAGAAGAAGAAGAAGAAGAAGAAGAATAAGAGGAATAAGAAGGACAAGAAGAAGAAAAAGAGGGAGAAGGAGAAGAAGAAGAAGAAGAGGAGGAGGAAGAAGAAGAAGAGGAAGAAGAAGTTGAAGAAAAGAAAGAAGGAGAAGAGGAAAATGAAGAATAAGAAGAAAAAGAAGAAAGGATGAAGAAGCAGAAGAAGGAGAAGAAGAAGAAGAAGTAGAATAAGAGGAATAAGAAGAAGAAGAAGAAGAAGAAGACGAAGAATAAGAAGAAGAAGAGGAAGAAGAAGAGGAAGAAGAGAAAGAAGGAGAAGAAGAGGAAGAAATAGGAGAAGAAAAAGAAGAAGAAGAAGAATAAGAAGAAGAAGAAGGAAAAGAAGAAGAAGAAGAAGAAGAAGAGGAAGAGGAAGAAGATGAAGAAGAAGAAGAACGATGAGGAGAGGAAGAGGAAGAAGAAGAAGAAGAAGAAGAAGAAGATGTTGAAGAAGAAGAGGGGTAGGTGAAGAAGTAGAAGATGAGGATGAAAAAGATGAACTTGAAGAAAACGAAGTGGACGGAGAAGAAGAAGAAGAGGGAGAAGAAGATCAAAGGAAGCAAGGGGAAGAACAAGAACTAGAGGAGGAAGAAGAAGAAGTGGAAGAAGATATGAAAGAAGAAGAAGAGGAAGAAGTAGAAGAAGAAGAAGAAGAAGAAGAAGAAGATAGGAGGAGGAGGAGGAGGAGGAGGAAGAAGAAGAAGAAGAAGAAGAAGAAGAAGAAGATTAAGGAGACGATACAGAAGAACAGGAAGAAGAAGAAGAAGAAGGTGGAGAAAAAGAAGAAGAAGAAGAACAAGAGGAAGAAGAAGAAGAAGAAGAGAAAGAAGAATAAGGAAAGGAAGAGAAAGAAGGAGAAGAAGAGGAAGATGAGGAAGAAGAGAAAGAAGAATAAGAGGAAGATGACAAGGAATAAGAAGAGCAGGAAGAAGAAGAAGGGAAAGAAGGAGAAGAGGAAGAAGAAGAAGAAGTGGAAGATGATGAACTAACAAAGGCAAAAAAAGAATAAGAAGTAGAAAAAGATGAGGAAGAAGAAGAAATTAACGAAAAAGAAGAAGAAGAAGAAGAAGAAGAAGAAAGGGTTGAAGAAGAAGAAAATAAAGAAGAAGTGGGAGAAGACGGAGAAGAAAAGGAGGACGAAGAAGAAGACAAAGAAGAGGAAAAAGAAGAAGATGGGGAAGAAGAAGAAGAGGATGATGGAGAAGAGGAAATAAAAGAAGTAGTACTAGCAGTAGAAGATGAAGAAGAAGAATAAGAAGTGGAATAAGAAGAAAGCAAAAAAGGGGAAGAAGAAGAAGATTAAGAAGAAGAAGAAGAAGAAGAAGAAGAAGAAGTGGAAGATAAGGAAGAAGAGTAAGAAGAAGATGAAGAAGTGGAGGAGGAAGTAGAAAAAGAAGATGAAGAAGAAGGAGAAGTAACAGAAGTAGAGGAAGAAGAAGAAGAAGAGGAAGATGAAGAAGAGGAAGAAGTGGGAGAAAAAGAGGAATAAGAAGAAGAGGAGGAAGAATAAGAAGAAGAGAAGGAAGAAGAAGATAATGAAGAAGAAGAAGATGAAAATGAAGGGGAAGAAGAAGAAGAAGAATAATTATAAAAACAAGAAGTAGAAGAAGAA
Source organism: Vanilla planifolia (assembly GCA_023846275.1). Taxonomy (NCBI): domain Eukaryota; kingdom Viridiplantae; phylum Streptophyta; class Magnoliopsida; order Asparagales; family Orchidaceae; genus Vanilla; species Vanilla planifolia. Next base: position 156,938 of record JAIUJO010000238.1, on the reverse strand, counting down.
GAAGAAGAAGAAGAAGAAGGAGAAAAAGAAGAAGGGCTTGAAGAAGTGAAAGAAGAATAGGGCAAAGAAGAGGAAGAAGAAGAAGCGTGAGAAGAAGAAGAGGGAGAAGAGAAAGTGGAGGAAGAAGAAGAAGAAAAAGAAGAAGTGGTAATAGAAGAACAAGAACAAGAGTAAGAAGAAGAAGAAGAAGAAGAATAAGAAAATGAAGAAGATGAAGAAGAAGAAGAAGAGGAAGAATGATAATTGGAAAAATAATAAGTAGGGGTTGTTGAAGAAGAAGAAGAAGTAGAGGAAGAGGAGGAGGAAGAAGAAGAAGAAGAAGAAGAAGAAGAAGAAGAAGAAGAATAAGAAGAGGAATAAGATGATGAAGAAGTAGAAGAGGAAGAAGAAAAAGGTTAAGAGGAAGGGGAAGAAGAAGAAGAAGAATGAGAGGAAGATGAGGAAGAATATGAAGAAGAAGAAGCTGAAGAAGGTAAGGAAGTAGGAGAAGAAGAAAAGGAAGAAGTAGTAGTGGAAGAAGAAAAGGAAGAAGATGAAGAAGAGTATGAAGGGTAAGAAGAAGATGAAGAACAAGAAAATGGGGAAGAAGAAGAAAAGATAGAAGAAGTAGAAGAATGAGAAGAAAATGAAGAAGAAGAATAAGAAGAAGAGGAATAAAAAGAAGAGGAAAAAAAGAGGAAGAAGAAGAAGAAGAAGAACATTAAGACAAAGAAGAAAATAAGAAGAAGAAGAAGAAGAGGAAGAAGAAGAAGAGGGAGAAAAAGAAGAAGTAACAGAAGAAGATGAAGATGAGAAAGTCATAGAAGAACAGAAAGGAGAAGAAAAAGAACTGGAAGATGAAGAAGAGGAAGGAGAAGAAGAAGAAAATTGAGAAGAGATAGAGGAGGAGGAAGAAGAAGTAGAAGTAGAAGAAAAAGAAGATGAAGAGAAGGAAGAGGAGGAGGAAGAAGCAGAAGAAGAAAAAGAAGAGAAGTAGTAGCAGAAGAAGAAGAAGATGACAAAAAAGGGAAAGAAGGGGAAGAAGAAGAAGAAGAAGAAGAATATGAACATAAAGACAACAAAGAAGAAGAAGTGGAAAAAGAAGAAGTGGAAGTAGAACAGGAAGAAGAAGAAGACGGAGGAGAAGAGGAAGAAGAAGAAGAAGAAGAAGAATAAGAAGAAGAACTAGATGAAGAGGAGGAGAAGGAAGTAGAAGAAGAATAGGATGAGGTAGACAAGGAAGAAGAGGAAGTTGAAGAAGAGGAAGATTAGGAAGAACAGGAAGAAGAAAAGGAAGAAGAATAAGAAGAAGAAGAATAAGAGGATGAGGAGGAAGAAAAAGAAATAAAAGAAGAAGAGGAAGAAGAAGGAAAAGAAGAGGAAGAACAAGAAGAAGATGAGGAGGAAGAAGAAGAAGAAGAAAAAGAGGGAGTAGAAGATTAAGTGGAATAAGAAAACTAAGAAGAATAAGAATAATAATAACAATATCAAGAAGATGAAGATGGAGAAGTAGAAGAAGAAAAAGAAGTGGAAGAATAAGTGGATGAACAAGGAGAAGAAAAGGAAGGAGAAGAAGAAGAGGAAAAAGAAGAAGAAGAATAAAGAAGGAAGAAGAAAGAAGAAAGAAGTAGTAGAAGAAGAAGAAGGAGAAGGAGAACAATGAGGACATGGAAGAGTGAGAGAAGGAGAAGGAGAAGGAGAAGGAGAAGGAGATGGAGAAGAAAAAAGGGGGAGAAGGAGAAGGAGAGGGTGAAAGTCAAGGAGAAGGAGAAGGAGAAGGAGAAGGGGAAGAAGAAGGAGAATAAGAAGAAGTTGAAAAAGAAGAAGAAATATTAGAAGAAGAAGTAGTAGAAGAAGAATAATAATGATGATATTGATGAGAAGAAGAGGAGGAAGAAGAAGAGCATGAAGAAGAACAAGAAAGGAAGAAAAAGGAGAAAAGAAGAAGAAGAAGATAGG
>JAIUJO010000238.1:137500-150000 GCA_023846275.1 Vanilla planifolia | reverse complement strand
GAGGAGAAGAAGAAGAAGAAGAAGAAGAAGAAGTAAAAGAAGAAGAAGAAGAAAAAGAAGAAGAACAAGTAGAGGAAGAAGAAGAGGAAGAAGAAGAGGAAGAAGAAGAAGAATAAGAAGAAGAACAAGAAGAAGAAGAGGAAGAATAGGAAAAAGAGCAAGAGGAAGAAGAAGAGATGTAGGAGAAGAAGTAGTAAATGAACAATATGAAGAGGAAGAAGAAAAAAGAAGTAAAAGAAGAAGAAGAAAAGGAAGAGAAGGAAGAAGGAGAAGAAGAAGAAGAGGAAGACGAAGAGGAAGAGGAAGAAGAAGAAGATGAAGATAAGGAAGAAGAAGAAGAAGAAGAGGAAGAAGAAGAAGAAGAAGTGGAGGAAGAAGTAGAGAAAGACGAAGAAAAAGAAATAGATTAGGGATCAGAGGTTAAAGATTAGGAATAAGAGATTAGGGATTAATGATTAAGAATTATTAAATGAAGGATTAGGGATTAGGCATCAGGGAATATGGATTAAAGTTTAATGAGGGAGGGGTTAGGGATTAAGAATTAGGGATTTATGAGTTAATAATTTGAGATTAAGGTTTTTGGATTATTGATTAGTAGTTAGGGATTAAGGATTAAAGGGGGAGGGATTAGGGATTAAAGATTAGGGAATATGGATTACGCATTAAGGAGGGAGGGATTGTGGTTTAGAGATTAAATATTAGGGATTACAGATTAAGGATTAAGGAGAAGAGGATTAGATATTAGGAATTATAGATTAAGGATGTGGGATTAAAGATTATTTTTTTGCAATTAAGGATTAGGATTTAGGGATTAAGGATTATAGATTAAGTAGTAAGAATTAGGGATTAAAAATTAGGAAGAAGGGGAGGAAGAAGAAGTGGAAGAAGGAAGAAATAAAAGAAAATGGAAAAGAGAAGGATTAGGGGTTAAGAATTAAGGATTAAGGATTAAGATTAGACAAATATGATATTAGGTGTTAGTGATTAAGGATTAGGAATTAAGGATTATAGATTAAGGATTAAGAATTAGGGATTAAGGTTTAGGAATTAAGGATTAGGGAGTAGGAATTAAGGAATAAGTAATATGGATAAAGGGTTAATGATTGGGGATTAAGGATTAGAGTTAAGGATTAGTGACAAAGGGATCAATGATTAGCGATTAGAAATTAAGGATTAAGGGATTAGTGTTTAAGGATTAGAGATTAGGCTTTTAGAATTTGGGATTACATATTAGGGAATAGGGATTAGGGAATAAGTATTATAGATTAGTGATTATGGATTAGGGATTCAAGGCTATGGATTAGAGATTAGTTATTAGGGATTAGAGATTAAGTGATTAAGATTAAATTATTATTTAGAGATAAGGGATTAATCTTTAAGGATTAGGGATTAAAGATTAGGGATAAAGGATTAGAGATTATGGAGTAGGGAAAATGGAATATAGATTATGAATTAAAAATTAGAGATCAGGTATTAGGGATTAGGGTTTAAGGATTAAGTATTAGAAATCAGGTATTTAGGATTATGGATTATAGATTAAGGATTAAGAATTAGGTACTAGAGATTATGATTTTTTGTTTAGAGATTAAGGATTAGAGATTATGGACTAAGGATTAGGGATTATGGATTAAGGATGGAATAGGAATTAGAGATTAGGCATTAGGGTTTAAAGATTAGGTAATCGAAATTAGGGATTAGTGATTATGGAAGTCTGAATTAGTGATTACAAATTTAGGAATAAGAGATTAAGGAGGGAGGGATTAAGGAGTAGGGATTAGTGAATAAGGATTAAAGATTATGAGGAAGATGGAGAAAAAAGAAGAAAAGGAGGAGGAGGAAGAAGAAGAAAAGGCGATGAAGAAGAAAAAGAAGAAAAACAACAACAACAACAAGAAGAGGAAGATGAAGAAGAGGAGGAAGATGAAGAAGGAGAAGAAAATATGGAAGCAGAAGAAGGACAAGAAGAAGAAAAAGAAGAAGAAGAGGAGGGAGATGAAAAAGAGGAGGAAAAAGAAGATGATGAAGAAGAAGAAGAAGATTGAGATAGAGAAGAGTGAGAAGAGTAAGAAGAAGAAGAAGAGGAAGAAGAAAAAGAAGAAGAGGAGGAGGAGGAAGCAAAAAAAAGAAGAACAAGAAGAAAAAGAGGAAGAAGAAGAAGAAGAAGAAGAAGAAGTGGAAGAATGGGAAAGAGAAGTGTAAGACGTGGAAGAAGAAGAAGAAGTTGAAGAAGTTGAAGAAGAAGAAGAAGAAGAAGAAAAGGAAGATGACGAGGAAAAAGAAGAAGAAGATGAAGAAGAAAAAGAAGAAGAAGAAAAAGTGGAAGATAAAGAAGAAAAAGAAGAAGAAGAAGAAGAGAGGAAGAAAAAGATGATGAAGAAGAAGAAGAAGAGGAAGAAGAAATAAAAGAAGAAGAGGAAGGAGTAGAAGTATGAGGAGAAGGAGGAGGAGGAGAAGAAGAGGGAGATGAAGAAGAAGAAGAAGAAAGAGAGGAAAAAGAGGAAGAAGAAGAGGAAGAAGAAGAAGAAAAGAGGAAGGAGAAAATGAAGAAGCGAAAGAAGAAGAAGAAAAAGAGGAAGAAGAGGAAGAAGAAGAACAAGAAAAGAAGGAGAAAAAGTAGGGAAAAATGAAGAAGAAAAAGAAGATGTTGAAGTAGAAGAAAAAGTAGAAGAAGAAGAAGATGATGATGATGAAGAGGAAGAAGAAGAACAAGAAGATGAAGAAGAGATAGATTTAGGTTTAGTGATTTGGGATTAAGGATTAGGGTTAGTGATTAAGGATTTAAGATTAGGATTAGAGGTTAGAGATTAAAAATTAAGATTATAGATTAAATAATTATAATTAGGATTATGTATTATGGATTAGGGATTAAAAAGGGAGGGATTAAGAATTAAGATTATGGATTTGGGAGGGAGAGATTGGGTATTAGAGATTAGGTATTAAGGGTTATGGATTAGGGAGGTAGGGATTCAATACTAGGCAATAGGGATTAGAGATTAAAGAGTTGGGATTATGGATTAGTAATTAAGGATTAAGCTGTAGGGATTAAGGATTACAAATTAAGGAGTAGGGGTTAGAAAATAAGTAATAGGGATGAGAGATTATGGATTATAGATTAGGGACTAGGATTAAGGATTAAAAATGAAGGGATTAATTATTTGGAACTATAGATTAAAGATTAAGTAATTAATTATTAAAGAAGATGGATGTAGGATTAGGGATTATGGATTAGGAAAAAGGAATTAGGGATTATGGATTAGGGATTTCAAAAGTAAGATTACGTATTAGAGATTAGGGATTAGAGATTAAGAGATTATGATTGGGATTGAGGATGAAGGATTATGGAAAAGTAGAAGGACAAACAGTAGAAGAAGGAGAAGGAGAAGCGAAGAAGAAAGAGAAGGAGAAGGAGAAGAAGAAGAAAAAGAAGAAGAAGATGATGAAGGAGAAGAAGAAAAAATCAAAGAAGAAGAAGAAGGAGAAGAAAGAGAAGAAAAGAAGAAGAGGAAGAAGAAGAACAACAAAAGAAGGAGAAAAAGAAGAAGAAGAGGAAGAACAAGAAGATGAAGAAGAAGTCAAAGAAGAACAAGAAGAAAGAGAAAGATGAAGAAGAAGAAGGAGAAGAACAAGAACAAGAAGAAGATGAGGAAGAAGAATAGGATGAGGAAGAAGAAGAAGAGGAAGAGAAATAAGAAGAAGAAGAAGAGGAAGAAGAAGAGAAAGAAGAAGAAGGGGAAGAAGAGTTGGATTAAGGATTAGGGATTAGCAGTTATGGATTAGAGATAAGATGTTAAGGATTAAGGATTAGGGATTATGGATTAGTCATTAAGGATTAGGGTTTAAGGTTTATTGATAAAGGATTAAGGAGTAGGTATTAGTGAAAAAATAGTAGCAATGAGTAATTAAAGATTAGAGATAAGGGATTAAAGATTAAGGCATTAATGATTAACAACTAGGCACTAAAGATTATGGATTAAGGGATTAATTACTAAAGATTATTGATTTGGTGTTAAGGATTAAGATTTATGGATTAAGAAATTAAGATTAGGAATTAAGAATTAGAGATTAGTTATCAAGGATTCTAAGTTCAAGATTAGGGATTAGGGACTAAAGATTAAGAGATTATAATTAGGATTAACTATTATAGATTAGATAATAATGATTAGGGATTATATATTAAGGATTGGAGATTATAGATTATAGATCAAGGATTAAGGATTAAGGATTAGGTATTAAGGATTAAGGGTTAGGGATTAGAGATTATAGAATAGAGATTAGGGATTAAAGATTATGAATTATGGATTAAGGGTTGATTAGGGATTAGGGAAGGATGGATTAAGCACTACAGATTAAGCATTAGGGATTAGACTTTAGGGAGGGATGAATAAGGAGTAAGGATTAGGGAATAAGGATTAATGATTACAAAAAAGAAAAAGAAGGAGAAGAATATGCAGAAGAAGAAGAAGAAGAAGAACAAGGAGAAGAAGAAGGAGAAGCAGTTGGAGAAAGAGAAAAAAAAGCAAGAAGAAGGACAAGGAGAAGAAGATGGAGAAGGAGAAGGAAAATTAGAAGTAGATGGAGAAGTAGAAGGAGAAGGAGAAGGAAAAGGAGAACGAGAATGATAAGCAGAAGGAGAAGAAGGAGGAAGGAGAAGGAGGATGAGAAGAAGAAGAAGAAGAAGAAGGAAAAGTGGAGGAGGAGGAAGAAGAAGAAGAAATAGAAGAAGAAGAAGAAGAAGAAAGAGAAGAAGAAGAGGAAGAAAAATAACAAGAAAAGAAGGAGAAAAACAAGAAGACGAAAGTGATGAAGAAGAAGAGGAATGAGAAGAAGAAGAAGAATAAGAAGAAGAAGAAGAGGAAGAAGAAGAAGAAGAATAATAAGTAGAGGAAGAAGAAGAGACAGAAGAAGAAGAAAAGAAGAACAAGAATAAGAAGAAGAAAAGAAGAAGAATAAGAAGAAGGGGAAGAAGAGGAAAAAGTGTAAGAGGAAGAAGAAGAGATGTAGAAGAAAAAGTTGTGGATGAAGAAGAGGAAGCAAGGCAAAAAAAAGTGGAAAAAGAAGAAAGAAAGCAAGACATAAAAGAAGGAGAAGAAGAAGAGGAAGGAGAGAAAAAAGTTGAAGAAAAAGAAGATGAAGATAAGGAAGAAGAAGAAGAAGAGGAAGAAGAAGAAGAAGAAGAGGAGGTAAAAGAAGAAGTGAAAGAAGAAGATGAAAAAGAGAGATTAGGGATCAGGGGTTAGGGGGTAATAAGAATTAGGGATTAGGAATTATGAAATGAAGGATTAGGGACTAGGAATTAATGAGGGAGTGATTATGGATTCGAGATTAGGTATTAGGGATTACTTATTAATGATTAGAGGGGAGGGATTAGGTTTTAGGCATTATAGATTAGGCATTAAGGATTAAATTTTTAACATTAAGGATTATTGATTACTAATTTGGGATTAAGGTTTATAGAATAAGGATTATTGATTAGGGAGTAGGGATTATAGATTAGGGATTAAGAAGAAGGGGAGTAAGAAAAAGTGGAAGAAGGAAGAAGGAAGAAGTAAAAGAAGAAGAAGAAGAAGAAGAAAAGTATTAGGGGTTAAGGATCATGAATAAAAGGATATTATTAAGGATTTAGAATTAGGGATTAAAAATTTGTGATTAAGGATTATCAATAAGGGATTAGGGATTAAGGTTTATGGATCAAGGATTAAGGATAAGGGATAGGATTAAAGAATAAGTATTAGGTATAACGGATTAATGATTAGGGATTAAGGATTAGGGTTGAGGGTTAGGGATGAATTCATCAATGATTAGGGATTAGGGTTTAAGGATTAAGGATTAAGGGATTAATTTTTAAGGATTGGAGAATAGGGTTTTGGGATTACATATTAGACAATAGGGATTAAGGATTAAGTATTATAGATTAGTGATTATGGATTAGGGATTCAAGATTGTGGGTTAGAGATTAGGGATTAAGGATTAAAGATTAAGTAATTAGGATTAAGATTATGGATTTGGGATTAAGCTTTTAGGATTTGGAGTTAAGGATTATGGATAAGGATTTAGAGTTTATGGATTACAGAATATGGAATATAGATTATGGATTAGAGATTAGAGAATGGGATTAGGGTTTAAGGATTAGGGATTAGGGATTAGAAATTAGGAATTTAGGATAATGAATTATAAAATAGGGATTAGGGGTTAGGTATTAAAGATTGGGATTTATGATTTAGTGATAATAGATTAGTGAATAGGGATTAAGGACTAAGGTTATGGATTAAGAATGGATTAAGAATTAAGGATTAGGGTTTAAGGATAAGGTAATAGGGATTAAGGATTAGTGATTATGGCGATGTGGATTAGAGATCACAAATTTAGGGATTAAAGATTAGTGTGGGAGGGATTAATGAGTAGGGATTAGGGAATAAGGATTAAAGATTATGAAGAAGGAAGAAAAGAAAGGGAGGAAGAAGAAGATGAAGAAGAATGCGATGAAGAAGAAGAAGAAGATGAAGAATAAGAAGAAGAAGAAGAAGAAGAAGAAGAAGAAGAAGAGGAAGATGAAGAAGAAGAGGAAGAAGCAGAAGAACAAAATAAGGAAGAAGAAGAAGAATAAGAAGAAGAAGAAGAAGAAGAAGAAAAAGAAGAAGAAGAGGAGGGAGAAGAAAAAGAAGTGGAGGAAGAAGAAAAAGAAGAAGAATGAGATGGAGAAGAGTGAGAAGAGTAAGAAGAAGAAGAAGAAGAAGAAGAAAAACATGAAGAAGAGGAGGAGGAAGAAGAAGAAGAACAAGAAGAAGAAGAGGAGGAGGAAGAAGAAGAAGAAGAAGAATAAGAAGAATGAGAAGGAGAAGAGTAAGTGGAGGAAGAAGATGAAGGTGAAGTAGTTGAAGAAGAGGAAGAAAAAGAAGAGGAAGATGATGAGGAAAAAGAAGAAGAAGAAGAAGAAGAAGAGGAAGACTAAGAAGAAGAAGAAGAAGAAGAAGAGAGGAAGAAAAAGGTCAAGAAGAAGAAGAAGAAGACAAAGAAGAAAAAGAAATAAAAGAAGAAGATGGAGGAGAAGAAGGAGGAAGAGGAAGAGAAGAAGAAGAAGAACAAATAGAAGAAGAAGAAGAAGAAGGGGAAGGAGAAGAAGAAGAAGAAGAAGAAGAAGAAGAAAAAGAGGGGAAAAAGGAAGAAGAAGAACAAGAAAAGAAGAAGAGGGTTAAAAAGATGAAATGGAAGTAGAAGAAGAAGAAAAAGAGTAAAAAAAAGAAGAAGAAGAGAAAGAAAAAGAACAAGAAAAGAAGAAGAAGGAGAGAAAGAAAAAGGGGAAGAGGAAGTAGAAGATGAAGAAAAAGAAGAAGAAGAAGAAGATGATGATGAAGAAGAAGAAGAACAAGAAGAAGAAGAGGAAGAAGAAGAAGACAAGGAGGAAGAAGAAGAACAAGAATAAGTAGAGGAAGAAGAGATAGATTTGGGATTAGCAATTTGGGATTAAGGATTTGAGATTAGTGATTAGGGATTCAAATTTTAGGATTAGAGATTAGAGATTAGGGATTAAGATTATAGATTAAGTAATTATAATTAGGATTATGGATTTGGGATTGGGGATTAAAAAGGGAGGGATTAAGAATTTGGGAATATAGATTATGGATTAGGGATGGAGGGATTAGGGATTAGAGAATAGCATTAAGGATTAGGAATTAGGGAGGGAGGGGTTCAATATTAGCCATTAGAGATTAGGGAGTTAGGATTATGAATTAGTAAATGAGGATTAGGGTTTACGGATTAAGGATTACAAATTGAGTAGGGATAAGAGATTAAGGATAATTGATTTTGGACTAAGAATCAGGGATTAGAGACGAAGGGATTATTGATCAGGGATAATGGATTAAGGATTAAGGGGTTAATTATTAAAGATTAACGATTTAGGATTAAGGATTATGGATTGGGAAAAAGGAATTAGGGATTAACGTTTATAGATTAAGGATAGAGATTAGGGATTTCAAAAGCCAGATTAGGTATAAGAGATTATTGATAAGAGATTAATGGATTACAATTGGGATTTGGGATTAAGGATTATGGAGAAGTAGTAGGAGAAGCCATAAAAGGAGGAGAAGGAGAAAGTCAAGGAGAAGGAGAAAGAAAAGAAGAAAGAGATGGTGGAGAAGAAGAAGAAGAAGAAGAAGAAGACAAAGGCATAAGAGAAGAAGAAGAAATAAAAGAAGAAGAAGAAGGAGAAGAAGAAGAAAAGAAGAAGAAGAAGAAGAAGAGGAAGAATAAGAATATGAAAAGAAGAAGAAAGAGAAAAGAAAGAAGAAGAAGGGGAAGAACAAGAAGAGAAATAAGAAGAAGTTGAAGGAGAAGAAGAAGAGGAAGAAGAAGAACAAGAAAGAGAAGAGGAAGATGAGGAAGAAGAGGAAGAAGAAGAACATGAAGGGGAAGAAGTAGAAGAAGAAAGGGAAGAAGAGATGGATTAAGGATTAGTGATTAGGGGGTTGATGATTAGAGATAAGGTGTTAGGTCTAAGGATTAGGGATTATTGATTAGCAATTAAGGATTAGAGTTTAAGGATTATGGATAATGGATTAAGGAATAATGATTATTTAATATGTAATAAGGATTAAGGATTAAGGATTAGAGATTAGGATTAAGGATTAAGCGATTAATTATTAAGGATTAAGTATTAAAAATTAAGGATTAAGGGATAAATTACTAAGTATTATGGATTAGGTATTAAGGATTAGGGATTACGAATTATGAAACTGAGATTAGGAATTTAGGATTAGATATTAGTTATCAGGGATTCGAGATTCAAGATTAGGGATTAGAGATTAGGGATTAGGGACTAAAGATTAAGAGATTATAATTAGGATTATCGATTATAGATTAGGGAATAAGGATTAGGAATTAGATATCAGGGATAAGATATTAAGGATTAGAGATTATGAATTATAGATTAAGGATTAAGGCTTAGGCATTAGGTATTAGGGATAATGGTTTACGGATTAGAGATTAGGGACTAAGGATTAGAAATTATGGATTAAGGGTTAGTTATGGATTAGGGAGGCACGGATTAAGCACTAGAGATTAAGGATTAGAGATTAGAGATTAGGGAGGGAAAAATTAAGGAGTAGAGATTAGGGAAAAAGGAATGAGGATTACAAAGAAGAACAAGAAGAAGAAGAAAGGGTAGATCAAGAAGAACAAGGAGAAGGAGATGGAGAACTAGACAGAGAAGGAGAAGGAAAATAAGAAGGAGATGGAGAAGTATAAGGAGAAGGAGAAGGAGAAGGAGAAAGATAAGAAGAAGGTAAAGGAGAAAAGGAGAAGGAGGATGAGAAGAAGAAGAAGAAGAATAAGAAGAAGAAGAAGAAGAAGAAGAAGAACAAGAAGAAAAGGAGTAGGAAGAAAAATAAGAAGAAATAAAAGAAGAAGAAGAAGGGGAAGAAAAAGAGGAAGAAGAATAACAAGAAAAGAAGAAGGAGAAAAAGAAGAAGAAGAAAGTGATGAAGAAGAAGAGGAAGGAGGAAGAGGAGAAGAAGAAGAAGAAGAACAAGAAGAAAAGAACAAGAAGAAATTAAAGAAGAAGAAGAAGAGGAACAAGAAAATGATGATGAAGAAGAAGAAGAACAGGATGAAGAAGAAGAAGAAAATGAAGAGGATGAAGATGGGTAAGAAGGAGAAGAAGAAGAAGAAAATGAAGACTAATAATAAGAAGAAGAGGAAGAAGAAGAAAAGTAAGAGGAAGAAGAGATGAGTTTGGGATTAGTGATTATGGGTTAAGGATTAAAGAGACAAAGAAGAAGAAGAGGAAGAAGAAGAAGAAGAAGAAGAATAAGAAGCAGAAAAAGAAGTTGAAGAAGAAAAAGAAGAAGAAAAAGAAGTGGAAGAAGAAGAGGAGGAAAAAGAAGAAGAAGAAAAAGAAGAAGAAGAGGGAGAAGAAGAAGAAGAAAAAGAAGAAGAGGGAGAAGAAGAAGAGGAAGAGAAAGAAGAAAAACAAGAAGAAGAAGAAAAAGAAGAAGTTGAAGAAGAAGTAGAAGAATAGAAAGAAGGAGAAGAGGAAAAGGAAGAAGAAGAAGAAGAAGAAGATGACAAGATAAAGAAGAAGAAGCAGAAGACGAAGAAGAAGTAACAGAAGGAGAAGACGAAGAAGAAGAAGAAGAAGACAAAGAAGAATAAGAAGCAGAATAAGAAGAAGAAGAAGAAGAAGAAAAGCAAGAAGAAGAAGAGGAAGAAGAAGAAGAAGAAGAAGATGATGATGATGAAGAAGAAGAAGAGGAAGAAGAGTAGGAAGAATAAGAAGAATAAGAAGAATAAGAAGAAGAAGAGAAAGATAAGGAGGAAGAAGACGAAAAAGAAGAAGAAGATGATGAGAAAGAAGAAGATGAGAAAGAAGAAGAAAAAGAAGAGGAGGAAGAAAAGAAAGAAGACAAAGAAAAAGGGGAAGACAAGATGTATATGGCATTAGGGATTAGGTGTTAGAGACTAAAGATTAGGGGTTAAGGATTAAGGATTAGGGATTAGAGATTATGGATTAATAATTATGGATAAAGGTTTAGAGATTAAGGATATGGGATTAAAGAGTAAGGATTAAAGAATAAGTAATAGGGATTAGAGATTTAAGATTAGGCATATATATTAAGGGATTAATTAATAAGGGTTTTAGGTTAGGTATTAATGATTAGGGATTACAAATTAGGTAATTAAGATTAGGGATTAAAGATGAGAGATTAGTGAATAAGGATTTGAGATTCAGGATTAGGAATTAGAGATTAAGGATTAGGGACAAGAGATTAAGTAATTATAATTACGATTAAGGATTAAGAATTAAAGATTAAGGATTAAGGATAAGGATTAAGGAGTAGAGAATAGGGATTAAGGATTAAAGATTAAGGGAAGATGAGAAAGAAGAAGAAGAAGAAGAAGAAGAAAAGAAAGAAGATGAAGAAGAAGGGGAAGAAAAGATGTTTATGAGATTAGGGTTTAGGGATTAGGTGTTAAAAACTACGGATTAGCGATTAAAGATTAAGGATTAGGGATTAGAGAATATGAATTAGTGATAAAGGATTAAGGTTTAGAGATTAAGGATAAGGAATTAAAGAGTAAGGATTAATGAATAAGCAATAGGGATTAGGGATTATAGACTAAGGGATTAATTACTAAGGATTTTACGTTAGGTATTAACGATTAGGGATTACAAATTAGGTAATTAAGATTAGGGATTAAGGATGAGAGATTAGTTATTAAGGATTTGGGATTCAGGAATAAGAATAAGAGTTTAAGGATTAGGGACAAGAGATTAAGTAATTATAATTATGATTAAGGATTAAGAATTATAGATTAAGGATTAAAGATTAAGGATTAAGGAGTAGAGATTAGGGATTATGGATTAAGGATTAGGGATTATGGATTAAGGATTAGGGATTATTAATTATAAATTAAGGATTAAGAATTTTGGTTTATGTATTAAGGATTAGCCTTTAGGGATTAGAGATTAGTTACTAAAGATTAGGGATTAAGCATTAAAAATTATGGATTAAGGATGGATTAATGATTAGGGTTTGGGGAATAGTGATAAGAGATTAAGGAGAGATGGATTAGGCATTATAATTACGAAGAAGAACGAGAAGAAGAGGTCATAGAAGAAGAAGAAGAAGAAGACGACGAAGAAGTAGAAGAAGATGGGGAAAAGATGATGATGAAGAAGAAGAAGAAGATGAAGATAAAAAAGAAGAAGAACAAGAAGAAGAAGTAGAAGAACAAGAAATAGAAGAGGATGAAGAATAGGAAGAAGAAGAACAGGAAAAAGAAGAAGAAGAAGAAGAACAAGAAGAACAAGAAGAGGAACAAGAAGAATAAAAATAAGAAGAAGAAAAATACAAAGAAGAAGAAGAAGAAGAAGAAGAAGAAGAAAAAGGAGAAAAGGTCAAAGGAGAAGAAGAAGTAGTAGTAGAAGAAGAAGATGAAGGAGATGAAGAAGAAGAAGAAGAAGATCAAAATGTAGTGGAAAAAGTAGAAGAAGAAGAACAACAAAAAGAAGAAGAGAAAAAGCAGAAGAAGAGAAAAAGTAGAAGATGATGAGGAAGAAGAAAGAGAAGAAGACAGAAAAAAAAGAAGAAAAGGAAGAAGAAGAAGGAGAAGGAGTAGGAGAACTTGGAGAAGGCTGAGAAGGAGATTGGGAATGAGAACAAGAGGGAGGAGGAGAAGGATAAAGAGAAGGAGATAGAGAAGTAGAAGGAGAACGAGAAGGAGAAGAAGAATGAGAAGGAAAAGAAGAAGGAGAAGAAGAAGACGAAAAAGAAGAAGAATACGAAATAGATGAAGAATAAGAAGAAGGAGAAGAAGAAGAAGAAGAAGAAAAAGAAGAAAAAGAAGAAGAAAAGTAGACGAAGAAGTGGAGAAGAAAAGGAAGAAAAAGAATAAAAAGGAAAAAGGAGAAAAAGAAGTAGAAGAAAGGGATGAACAAGAAGAGGAAGGCAAAGAAGAAGAAGAAGAAGAAGAAGAAAATGGAGAAGAAGAAGAAGAAGAAG